>CANYBF010605619.1:0-15939 GCA_948192965.1 Dalechampia spathulata
CAAATAAAATTGAAATCCCGAACCCAACTCTGAAGAAATTCGGGCTGCTTTCCAACATAGGAAGGCTCGGGTTTAATTTCTCGGTTCATTTTAATCACTCAATCGAGCTGGTAAAATGGATCGAGTGGCGACTCCATAGCACTTCTCAACGTGATCTCTCTAGGTCCTGCAGGTTAACCATGGTTTCAGTCACTCGGGAGCAAGCACCACGGCATCTAACACCGAACAGCGTGCAGTACTCCCACGTCCGGGATGTGCTACTCCTCATAATCATATTAAATTAACATACATATAAATTAACAAACCTATAAATTAACATATGTATAAATAACCATGACATATTATCACATTAAAATAAAAAAAATTATAAACTATCAAATTTTCAAATATAATCACATATATAATAAATATTAACTACAAAATATCTAATCATACATAACAATAATCAAATAAATTCAATGTAATCTTTCATAACATATAACAAATATATTATCATACATAATAAATAATAAATCAAATATATTTAACCCTACATACCAAATCACAAATAAATAAATTCTAAATATTTTACACATGTTTTATATAACATACATAATTAATAAATAATAATATACATAACAAATATAATATAATAACCTAACAAATAAATTACATACTTACATATAATTATCTATAACAAATAACTAATGAAATCTTTAACCCTAATAATATCTAATACACCAACAACTAATGAAATCTTAACATAAAATATATTAAATATTTTTATTATTTAATCTAAATTAATAAACTAATTTTCATCTTAAATATTTTGTTTTCAGCATAATAATTAACAAATTTAATTAATATCAATTGTATTAATATCAAACAAAAACGTTTGTATGATATTGCTAGATGAGGAAGATGCAAAACAAGTGAAGGAAGAAGAAGCTGTTGTAGAGAAGGAAAGGGAAATGGAGAAGGAGAAGAGAAGGAGGAAGGAGGGGGAAGGAATGAGGAAGCAGGGGAAGGAGGAAGAAGGAGGGGAAAGAAGGAGAAAAATTGTAGGAGAAAGGGGAGAAATTAATCAGGGAAATAAATGTAGGGACTTGACCGCCGGTTTCAATAGCGTTCAAGTTAGACATGTCAGTCTGTCAGTGGGTCAGCACAGACATGTCAAAGTCAAAGATTCCCTCGAACTGATACAAAAATTAGCTGCTAGTTTGATCAGTGGCCATGTCCACTTGTCTCCCATCCCGCCTCGCGATGCCATCTGCTTCACTCTTACCTGTCACCACATCATCTGGATGCTGGCAAAATCGGCGGCTAACCCAGTTTTCACACCAAACCAAGAATTAAATTCTCTTTCACATCAAACGCATAATTTTTCAAATTTTTTGTATCAAACCAGGAAATTGCCCAACAAATTAATGGTTAAATTTACCATAAAATGGTTTAAACAATTAATAACTGATAAACCCATGAACAAAAATCATACCTACACGTAACTCTCAACTTTTCTTTTAAGGAAATTGAGATAATTAAAAAAATAATGAATTTTAAAAAATTATTCATAATATTAACCGATAATAGTATAAATTAACTTAAAAATAAAAAATCAAATTACATCAATCAACTTTGTTTGAAACAAATTAAAAATTTTAGGATCCATAAATATTAAATTCAATTAAAATTTTAAAATCAATTACTTTTTATGATAAAATAAATTGAACAGAAAATTATCTATAAATAATAATAAAAATAATAATAATAGGAAGATATAGTTGTCAACTTTGCATGCATTATATAGAAGGGATCACGTCGATGTTCATAGAAGAGTGAATAGGTCAAAATATGTATGAGAGGTTTGGCATTATGTCCGTAATAATTGAAAGTGTGTTATTGAAGCATGTTGAGGAGACATATGATTAAGTATTTGACTCTTACTATCATAATGGGAAAACCCACTTCTACACCCTTACTCTTTCTTTGTTTCAGCTACTTCTGGTGAAGGGTTCAACTTGCTATTTGCACCTCTATCTATCTATATATATATATATATATATATATTACGACATTACAGTTAGACTTAATAATGTGGAAACGTTTTTCACTTTATGTGAGCCTGTTTTGTCACTAAAGACCTTCGTCATTCAACAAATAGCATGTGTCATTCAGCTAATTTACCATAATGATTAAATGTCTTATTATTCTTCGAGCATTAATATTTAAAAGTAATTTGGTATAAATTATATATATAATATATGCTCTTTTTTTTCAAATTAAATGATCAAAATCTAAAAAAATGGAGTAATAAATTTATCGATTGAAGACTTTAATTTTCTAAACATTCCTTTTACTTAGGAAAAGGCATTTAGCTCGATGTACTCTAGATATCCTTTTTTTTACATCAATGACATCAGCCTGAATTTGCACGGAATTGCTTGCCGGGATGATTCTTGTCGGAGAATCGTATGATGAAGGATAGATTCCAAAGGAAGTCAACCACGCTAACAGTCGACACCCATATGAAAACACACTCTTGATATGAGTTTTACATAGAGTATGCTAACTACAAATCCCACTCCTGCCACTTGAAACGTGATTCACTTCCATTGGTATCAATTCCAAGCCAAATACCACCATCAACAAGTTGATATTGCGTTATTCACTTTCATATAGATATTAATTTTTCACTTTATACTATGTTAGTTATTTTGAATGATCCAATTTAAATACCAAAAGATTCAAATACTGTTACTGTTACTGTCACTTGAAATGTGATTCACTTCCATGATATCAAAATTCCAAGCCAAATCCCACATCAAAGTTGATATCTTGTTTGTTATTTTGAAAGATCCAATTTAAATATCTAAATATTCATGTATTATCACTTGAAAACATAATTCATTTCCATGGATATCAACTCTCCAACCTAAATCTCACCATCGAAAGTTGAATAATTCAATTCAGGTTTGAATATATTCATTTAAATTATTCAAATTTCAGCATGACCACTTTAAACGTAATTCATTTCTATGGATATCAATTCTCCGACCCGAATCCCATCATCAAAAAGTTGATATTGTGTCAATTATTTTTGAGTAGTCCAATTTAAGTAACGAGTATGTGTGTGTGTATATATATATAATTGGAATTTAATTATATCCATGCACCAATAATTGAAAATTTTTGATCCACCAAACACCTCCATTAAGCTACTAAACACTTCTTAAATATGTGGCAAGAATGCTTTATGAGTCATTAACGATCATTAACATTGAATTATTAGAGTCTATTAATCTCTATCCATGTCTAACCTTAGTTTTCAAAGCTATTTATGTATATGCTGTTGTTATACGTCATTGCCGTTTCTTTCAGAATCAAGATCACCTTATCTATAATACCCTATTAGATAGTTAAGATGTGTTTGACATCCGCTAGATCATATTTGTCAAGCAAGACAGGATCGGATACATACTAATTCATCATATAAAATTTGATATGATTTATTCTACTTAGTTATCAATAGTAATATAAATAATATTAATGTGTAGTCAAGATAACTCAATCCAATGACATATCAATCCTTAAACGAGATGCGAGTCCGGATTTTGATTTTGATAAAATATTAAATACAGCAATAATATAAATCAACCAAAATAATTTAATTAATTAATTATTTTTTCAATATAAAAACTATATTAATTACTTATGGGTTATTATAAAAATAATGCACTATCCAACTTGGATTAAGCATAGTTGGGTTCTTTCTCTTGGGTCCTTAAATTATAACTAAAAAGAGAAAAAGACTCAACGAAGTAAAAGAAAACAAGTCGTCCACTAAGTTCAATAAGGTTGGTTGGTTGCTTCTCCTGTGCATATTTACTTTATTACATGAATGCTATTTCAATGTCCAAATAATAATAATAAAATTCCCATTTTCTTCGAACCAAAGAAAATGGCAAAAAGCCATCAAATGCATCAACATTTTCCATTTAAGATTAGATTCAGAAATTTTAATTTTAAAATATTATTTTTATGGGTGATATCTTAATATTAATATGAATATAGATATTTGAATATTAGAATATGATGATTTTATTCGAGTATTAAAAGTTTTAAAGCATTGATATGTATTTATTAAATTTATTGAGTCATTTTAAAGAATCAAGGTAACTAATTATTAATGAAATTCTTTGTTAATTTTTTATTAAAAAAAAACTATTTAGACGAAGACTTCCAAATTCATGAAAACTAAGTTCTTGTTGACGAATAATAATCATGAATAGGAAAATTGAGAAAATGTTTTGAAATGGAAATACACGTTGGCTTCCATTAAAATGGAGGTGTAGGTGTATAGTATGCCGATTTTGACATGGAAGATCTTGCCACCATAACCAACAACTCCTTTAGCCTTCATACATGAATGTAGAACTAAGGCCTTGTTTAAGCTTAATTACTAATTATATATATATAATATTTATGCAGATGAAATCGATACAAAAGAGATCATTGTTCAAACAAGTGTGGCCTTTTGAGAGAGAAGTAGTTTTGCAAATGTGGGTGTTTAATGAGCTTGACCTTTGGTGGCTTGAAAAGTCATATTTTATTATAGTTTTGCTCGTGTATTTGGCTGCCCCTTCGTTGACATTTTACTGCTCTGGTCAACCATATAATTCACCAACAACCCTTTTTTTTAAAAAAAAAATTGAAAATTTTAGACAAAAATATTAAATAAAAATAACATTTAATAAAAATTTGATTGATTGAAAATGAGGAGACTTTATATTATAGATAAAATAGAATTAATGCAATCTTAGGTTATCTTTTTTATTTAAATTGAGTATACTCACTTTTTAATGCATCATTCTCATTTTATATTCATATAATATAAATGTTGTTGTTTTATTTTGCATTTTCAGTATATTTGGTCTTTTGTTTTTAATTAAATTGCGTTGATTTATATATATATAACAATGATGGAACCAGGGAGCCATCCACCTTTCATTTGAAGAAAATTATGTAAATATTCTTTTGTATGATTCTGAAAAAATATATAAATTTTAGTATATTATAAGCTTCTATGGAATAACTTCGATTCCCTTAAAAAAAAAAGTTATTTAATTGTATTGTCATATATAATTTCTAACTCTTAGATAAAGAATATGTTGATTTATTGATGACTTGTATCAATTTACAATAATTATGACTCTTTAATGATGCATTTTTAATATTATTTTTGTTTGAGATCAAAATTATATTTAAATTTGATCGATCAATTATTTTTAAGTTTATTTTATAATTACTTACTTTTCCTAACAACATCTTTAAATATCAATAATTTTTTTCATTTTCAAAAAATGAATGTTGTGTTTCCAAATGAGATTAATATTATGTTTTAAAGAATCATAATAACCCTTTAATCATCCTTTTAATTATCTATGAATAGATTATTTGAATTTAACTTTTTATAATAATCAAAAAACTCAATTTTATTTTTATTAAATAACTTCATTAAAAATCATAAGTCTCATTTTCCTGTATTTTTTTAATGATACAAAATGCAAATAGATAATGTTTCATTTCATCATATTTTTTTGGTTCAATTTTGTGATATTCATTTCATTCATAAATAAATATCCGTTTATAAATGACTTCTTATAGAAGAAGAATTTTAAAATTCATTTAAATCAAGCTTAAGATTTATAAATAAATAAATCTATCAGAATTTTTATGGAATTTATATTTCATTTATATGTGCTTTTATTACACGAAAAAGAACAAATAATCTAAAGAAAAAAAATGAGATATGATACACGAATTGACGTGTAATATATGAATAACTAACACAATGAGGATTTAAATATATAATCAATTTCATTTATGTATTTATTCATGGGATATTTTCAAAATTATTAAATGTTGCTTCAAACATACAAAAACATAATACATGACAAATAACATTTCCTAATTCATTAATACCAATTAACATGAGAGTTTTAAGAATGTGAAATTGACGATATTGCAAAACGAAAATGCTTAAAGTAAAACTAAATATGCATTTAATGCAAAAATGGAGACTCAAATTCAATAAGATGATGAAGCAGTTGAAACCACAAGCAAAAGCCTTTGTTAAATTATCATTTACTAACAACTTAACAAGTCTTGATTGTTTACATTACATAGCATTCTTCAGGGAATCTCCAACTCCCTGGAAAAAACAATACGATAGGGCAAAATCGGCGATAAATATACCGACAAGCGAGATAACCACTGCTGAAGTTGTTGATTCGCCCACACCTTTCGCACCTCCTGAAGTTGTGACTCCCCAAGAACAACTCACGATTGATATGATTGCGCCAAACACCTGCGACTTGATCATGGCGCTAATTAGGTCCCACGATTTGAGTACCCTCTGAGCTGAATCCAGGATGATGTTAATGCTGACTCCAAAGACACCGTCAGCTAGTATCGCACTAGATGCCAGCCCTACTGTGAAACACATCAATGTCAAAAGTGGTAGCGCAATGCACGAAGCAATCACGCGAGGGGTCACCAAATAATCTACAGGGTTTGTGCCGAGAACTCTCAATGTATCGGTTTGCTCCGAAACCTGCATTGTTCCCAACTCAGCTGCATATGCACTCCCAATCCGCCCAGCAACCACAATCGATGTGACTACAGGACTTAGCTCCCTTGAAAAGGCTAGGGCTAACACACCACCAACAGATCGTTGCAATCCTAGTTTAATAAACTCTCTAACAAACTGAATAGTGAACGCCATACCCACAAATGCCGATGTTAATAGACAGACTCCAACTGACCTTGGTCCAACTCTCTCCAGCTGTTGAAGAGTATTTCTCCAGTGGATTTTTCCCTTTAAGATCCGGATAATTACCTGTCCTGCTACAACCATAACTGACAATCCCCGCCAAAGGTAACTAGGAGGTGACCATTTACTCAAGAAAGTCTCTGCTTCAGAACTAGGGGCATGATTAGTGTTTGTTTCTTCATCTAAAAGAGAGGCAGAGGGGCGACCATCATCTGTATTGGGAATCACAAATAATTTCGTCTTTTGTTTGGCAAATGATAATTTATGGCTAAAAGCTACTCGAGCAAGGCTCAGTCGATCAGAATTAAAGGATTTGATCCCCAACCACCCATTTGGCTTGACATAGCTTCTTCTGCAATGTGTCAAAACATTAAGACTCCAATGGAAATTATTTGTTTTCTTCTGTTACCAAAACCATAAAAAATATCTACAAAATGAAAGTGAAAGAAGGAACAAAGAGATCAATGTATGTTAGAGGCCATGCACATGAGGCTACATACCTATTGGAAATGCAAAAACCTGAATGAAGATGAGAACCTGTTTGCATGTTTGTCGCCTTTGTGTTTTTTTAATTATGTCTTCAACTGATTTCGGATGCTTATGAAGTCTAACAATGTAAAAAAAAATAAAAGAAGAAAAAACAGAAGGAGAATCAGCGAACAACAGAAATTTCAAGCAACTGAACTCAATCACATTAACAAACACGGATATAAGCCAATCTTTGAAATGCCTTGCAAATACAAAGTTGACATTCAAGAAAACGGATTGGAAAGCAGAGAAAAACATTTTTGCATCTTCAAACATCATGATTTCTTTCATTGAGTTTGTGTTGTATCGAGTCGTTGTCCTTTTAGTTAGTTAGTTATGGAGGACTTTTTGAACCAAAGATTCAATGCAACAAACCAAAAATTTGGGGCTAAATAAGAGAAACAATACTAGTTTGAGAGCCTGAAAATGAATAATTTCACATAGCTAAGAAAATAATTATAGTAACCAAATAATAATCTAAGGAGCTTAATGCAACATGATAAAAGTTCAGGGGCACAATAAAAAAATTGCACTTGTTCAAGGGCTCAGAAATGGTATTTCCCATTGGAAAAATGGCAGAAACCTGCTACAAATAGATTCCTTTAGTTAGGTTCGGTCAACAAGCAGCAAAATGAGACGCATAATAACCAAGTCACCAATTAGAACAAATTCACGTAGATTCCTTTCTCTTTGTTTTCAAACTTAATAGGTTATTAAAGGGAAAAATATGAACCTGAAAACGATAATCTATATATATTAAAAGGAGAGGTCAGAGAAAGCAAAATCAACAGGTGTCAAATACATATTAACGGTAAAATTGATCAGTTCTTTTTCTAAAGGAGTTGCTTTAGCATAAGCAATCAATAAGCTCCAAAACTACGTTTAGATTTTTAATTTTTTTAGAGAGTGCAACGTCCAACGTGATAAACCATTGCATGTAGTCATCCGTTTTTCAGGAAAAAGGGGATCCAAATCTAAAGAAAGCAGACAGCATTTTAGTGCGATTCTTTGCGATCTATCCATACTAACTATATTGAAAACAGAAAAGTGGCAATACAATTGGCACAATTATAAACATGCAGTTAGAATTTAATGGCATGTACCGACAGCGATAGAGACTGTAATCTGAAAATAACAGAAAAAGGGGAAAAGGGGAAAAATTCTGAAAGAAAAACAGTAAAAAAAACCCCAAAACCAAAAACAGTTCAATACATGTAACTATCTTCACGAACAAAGATTCTCAAATATAAAGAAAACTGACAGCAATTTAGTGTGATTGTCAAATAGATATCATAATCAAATGATGGATTAATCGAAACAAGGAAATCAAAAACAAATGAAGTGAAATTAAACAATACCTGTCAGTAAGTGAGAGCATTGAAACAGATGGAAATCACGGGAAATTGTGACATCCAGGTATCCTGAAGAGACGAGATTTCAATGAGCGGGTGAATTGATGATTCGGTTTATTTGCAATTATTTTGGATTTTAGTAATAACTATCAGACAGGGGTTAGGGTTTGGAGATTTTGTTCATAAGAAGTGGGGGAGAGAGGAGGTCCGTGAGAACTAACGGAATGCAAGTTTGTTGAGGTTTGCAATGCAGACATGTCTCTAAAACGGCGTCATTTTGTGCAGTGCAGGTCAAACCTTGAATGAAAATAAGGGATCCAAATTCGTGGTTTTAATAAAAAAATAATACTGGATAAATATATTTCATTCATGCCTTTATCATATTTTTAAATTAAAATAATATTTATTTTATATAATATTTATTTCATAAATATGAGGTATTTAGACAATTAAATATTTATAATATAATAATTGATACTATATATATTTATTATTTTTAAATAATAATTAAATTATATTATAATTAGTATATAATAATAGTGTTGACGTGAATAGTATAGAGAAAGTGATTATAAAAGATTATTTGAATGATCAATTATTAATTTTAAAATCATATTTATGGTTATTAATATTTCTTGAGTGCATATCATAATAATAATATATATATATATATATATATATATATATATATATATATATATAATATATATATATATATTTGTTTGCTTCTATTCTAGACTTTTTTAATTTTTTATATTCATTTTGAAGTTTATTTCTAAAGATTTTAATAATTATCAAATGTATATTGTTGGTGTATAAATAGTTCTAAATTAACATGCATAATAAATCAACAGGTTTTAAATTTATAATCTTTAAATTATAATCACATCATCATAAGAGTACAAATCATGAGTATAGCTTAAGGGTATCGTTCTCTAAAACCAAGAACGACTAAGTATTAGCTATTGATTTCATTAATTATCTAGATAACTCAATAATATAATTTATTTAATTAACTAAAAGTATTAATCAACTACCATAGTATTCATAATATATAATTAATCATAGGGATGAATGATGATAAATAACGAATAAACCTTCCATTATTAATTTAATTATCAACTTCAAAGTATTGTTTAAATGCAAAATTCTTTCTTTACCCTACTTTCATGACTTTTAGGTTAACTTCAATTATTAAGTTCAATTTCTACACTTTATACCTTCAAATTAATTAACTCTTATGTCTAGACAATTACAATTTGATATTCATAAGTTCATTCAACTAAGTTAAACTTTCTTTCAAAACGATTAACAGAACTAATTAAATATTTTCATGTTAAAAGGGCACATTCTAACAATGAAACATCATTAACATGAATCATAATTTAAGAATATAAAAAAGTAAACAAATTTATAATAAAAAGGAAATTAATTATATTCAAACATCATTCAATCCCTACAAAACTACTATCAAACCATAATTAAGATCAGAATAAAGTAAAAGAACATGAAGAATAAAGAAAATACAACCATAAATAGTTCAAAACTAAAATAGAAGAAGATGGAAATAAAGAGAAACTAGCACACTTTACCCCTCTTATAAGGCATGACATGCTCTCGTAATATGCTTAACAGATTCCACTCCAGCACCGAAATCCACTAAACACATTACAAGGGATGTTAAAAATTGATTTTCAACATCTTCTATAAGTTAAAAGTATTAAAAAATAATGTTAAAATTGTTAATCAAATGCAGCGGTATAAAAATTTTATTCATATTTTTGATCATGGAAATGAGGGAATTTAAAAATTCTACTGTCGTTAAAATAAAAGCTTTCAAAAAGAAGTTTCATAAAATTCAATAAAAGTTTCACAAAATAAAATACTCTATAAGTAATGACATATTTAAAATTCGTTTACACGATTTTTCATCAACTTAAATAACAACATATATATATAACCAAAACACTAAATATATCACGCCCAGCCCATACCTGGAGTAACATGCTCCCGTAGTATACATAACGATCTCCCAACGGAAAACCGTCATGTACACTACAAGGGATACATATACATATAAAACTACATCGTATGGGGACAATTAGCATTCTGGTGGTGGCAGAGTTGCAACACACATTAATTATCAATTAATGATCCCAGGATATATCATCATACATTCAATCATTAAGGAACTTAACTGAACAGTAGGATAAACATCCATAAAAATGTACATAAATTCATTATGAATAATTGTGTACAAAAGGGTTCAGATTAATTACAATAACCCAAAACAGAATCACCACCAAGAATGCAAATGTCTACTACCTCTATGATTAATACAACTACAACAACAAGCTAAAAGAAAGGAAGCATGCCCGGCTGTCCAAAACCACCTCGGGTATAGGATTGCTGAAGAATTCAACTCTCTGCTAACACTGCCAATCACCTCTCGGGTCCCTCAACAGAAGGCTCAGAACCTGCGTCCATCAATTGATAAATGCGGAGTATGAAACTCAGTGGTGCTAGTTAACACACAATCACACGACATATATGCAACATACAGTCATACGATCTGTCAAACAAACACGCTCATATATAAATGCAATGTCATGTCATGTATCCCTTTTCCCTCTTTCTTTTCCGTATTCTCACACTCCTTTATTTTCCCATCATTGTGCACAATGTTCTACCATGCTGGGTCCCTGTATGTACCGGTACTCGTCTCCCGAAGGAGGGCATTTTCTTTACGATTCTACGAACCCCTTTTCTTTTTAACGGTATGTCTCGAGACTCATCTCTCATAGGAGGGCAATATATTATATGATTCCATTATGGAATCATGTACTATATGACCCAGCATGCCTTTTTCCTATCATCTCTCACTCTTTTTCTTTCATCAGAATCCCTCGTCTCATGTATATGCATCTATGCCAAATTATTGCGTAATATAACAAATAAGGGATATCTTTCTAAGTAAACATCGAGCTCAAATCATAGACATAGAGAAACATATGGGAATTTAATCCCCAAGCATCATTTTCTTAGGCCTCACTTGGCTTTGAAGCAAGAAAAGAAGCAAATAAGACATCTAGCACAAACTAGCACAGACCTGTAATAAGCTACTTCTAGCACCTATCCGTAAATCAAGTGATAAACTCGCTTCTTCAAGCTCTCACACCGTAAAAATAGCAAAGTAGACAAAATTATACTGTTTAATAAAGTTTAGGAGAGATAAAAATAAAGAAAAGCCCAAGCTTATCCTTTTAAAAAGGCACTTTTAAGTTGTGTACGGCCGTACCGAATCCCGTACGCCTGTACTAAACTAAAAGTCCTAATGCCCTATTTTTTTACGAGCAGTGGTATACCCGTACCCCTATTTGGTACGCCCGTACCCCCATTTGGTATGCCCGTACCACCTCAATCTTCCTGATAAACTAATTTTCCTACGAGCACCGCTATGACTATATAGATCACCGGTGTACCTCCAGGAACCCAACCCTACTTACCTCTCATACTCGAAATGCCTGTACGGATATCTATATGTTCGTACCACCACCTAAAAACTAAGACATGTGCCATTTGAATCCTTACTCACCAAGTACCTATGCCAAATCAAACTACCAAACCCTAAACACTTCTAAAACAATCCTAAACGCACATAGTAGTTATCCCTCATCCAACCAAGAAGTCACACTTTCCAATAAGGCGACAACATCACAATGCACAATCACAATCAACATCACACATACAAAGTTCACACATCATTCCTCATACCAATTTACAATATACATACAATCAGAAAATACATAATCGTATAGCAAAACACATATGTATACATTAGCTTATACATATAACCTACTCATACAAGACTCGTCTCTCACGCGAGCGTAACAAAATAGTTATATAAATAGAATTCGATATCTCTGTGTATTAACTCAGTAGTAGACTTACATCGTACTTAATATAAATATACATAACAAGATAGATACCTAAGAGATCCCCTTTAACAGCCTCGGCTTACCAGGTGCAAATCTTGACTAGGTCTAGCTTCCAACTCTTCTCTGATCTACATTCAATAAAATGAATGCTGAGTATGATCTCAGTGGTGCACAATAAACAAAAATAAAATAAGAATATATAATGAATACTATTAAAAATAAGATCAAATCCCTTTCTTATGGAATAAATAGAGATATAATAATAAAATAACATTTTCAAGAAATAAAGTGATTACGTGTCGTAATAGAAACAATATCATCATATAAATAAATCCAATAATGTATAAATTAAATAAAATATTATATGAAAAATGTAAATCAAATATTTAATCTCGATTATAATTAAATCATCAATATCATTTGTCTCATCCTTTATCTCTGTCACAAGTTACAGGAAACCTGTAACCCGGATGGGAGATGGGTCTTAATCCCACCTCGAAAGTGACTAATCTCATCTATCTGGACCACAAGTTACAGCAACGAATCACTATAACCTGAATGGGAGATGGGTCTCAATCCCATCCCTAGGTGATCATATATTAATAAGTTCGCACCTCTTATTAGGGAGGGACCAAATATCTCAACCTCCAACCCAATGAGGAACATCTCATAATCATCTATTTGTCTCATTATCATCTGTCTGTTACTGGTTATGAAATACAATCTGTTTCAAAATTCTTATCAAATCATATATTAAATATAATAAAATCATATGGAATAAATTCACAAATCAAATAGCCAAGTAAAACACATTTTTCATAATAAAGAATCCTTAAGCAATATTAATACTCATTCTGTAATTGATTGTAGAAAACAAACAATTAAACAACTATTTTAGATAAAATCATTTTAAAGTAAATATATAACATGTTTATTGTGCACGCACCTCAAAAAGGAATCTCATCCACTTCCTTTCCCTTTTTCTACAATGCTTTTGTTAACTTCTTCTGCTGTAATTACAGAATAGCAATAGAATTATCAGAACAAGCCTAACCACTCACTTTTTCAACTTACATACAAATTACAAAATAATTAAAATTCACTTCCCACTTCCATTCATCATACTAAAATAAATTACTATATTAATCATCTTTAAACCGCTTTCTTTACCTTATTTGACTACTTATCCAACTTACAGAATTTTGATAAAATTTCGGCAGAGTTTCATTTGTAATTCAAATATTCCAATAATACAACTTCATAATCTACCAAAGCACCTGCAGAAAACACAATTTCCTTCCTCCAAAACATCATTTCCACACCTCCAGTTCATATTCCAACATAATTCACAGTATATAATACAAAATCTCAAATTAAATACAATATACAACCATTTACTCTTCTGATATCCTATCCACCTAAAACTTTACACATTATTCATCAAATATCATATATTCTCAATCATTAAAACTGTTACACCCGCATTAGAGACCCTAAGAGTTATGTATTTATATGTGTGTATGTATAGATGAATGGTAGGATTGCCTTATGTGTATGGATGTGGATGCATGTATATTGATGGTTTTGTGTTATGCTTATATGTGTTATTATGAATTGATATGTATGTATTTATTAGCTTTCTTATGTGTCATCACCTTATTGAGAAGCGTGCCTTCTCGATTGGATGAGGGACGGCGAGTATATGAGGTTTAGGTATGTGTTTGAAGTGTTGTTAGGTCAGAACGGATGATTGTAACAGGTACTAAGGAGAGTAGGAGTGCCAATAGGCATATTATGGGAGTCTAGGGAGTGGTACGGGTGTACGACATAACCGTATGGTCGTACGAGATAGTGGAACTACAGAGATTTTAGGTCCTGGAGGGCCTACGGGCATACCAAAGGGTGGTACGGCCGGATGCCAACTCGCAAGAATTTGGGTTTGTCAGGAAACTCGAGGACGTACGGGCGTACCAAATGGGGTACCGGCGTACCGTTGCTCGTAGGAATTGTGTGCATCAGAAGTTTTAGCTCGGTATGAGTGTACCAAGATCCATACGGCTGTACGTGACTTAAGTTTGACTTTTTAAGGGTTAGGATAGAACGTATTTCCTTAGTTTCTTCCCTTTTCTTAAGTTAAAACCCTTCCTAAACCCTGTCAAATATTCCACCTAGCGTATCTAAGTCTTTCAAACGTACGAGAACAAGGAATAGAAGCTAGAGACTGATTGAGATAGAGTTAGAGGCTTTTGTGAGGAGTAGCTTGATTGTCAGGTTTGTGTTAGATGCTTCTTGTTAGTGTTAGCTTGGTATCTTTTACCATCTTTTGGCTTATTGTTGTTGCCGAGAGACTTGAATAAAGTCAAGGCATATGCTTGTGATGTGTATAGTACCATTTTGATGAGATTTATGGATGATTGCTATTCTGATGCTTGTAATGATGTTTTCCTTGCTTGCTGCTATGATAAGTGCCTAAGCTTTCCTGTGTAAGGTGAATTGCTTATAATGACATGCTGACATGCATGGAGATAAACGATGAATGGAGAAAGAGAGAAAAGAAAGTGAGAATGAGGGTAAAGCTCAGCTCTGGGCATACTGGGTCAATATATGATGATGGAATTCTTACGGGAATCATTAGATAAGTAACCTTCCGAGAAGGGAGATGAGTCTCGAGACCTACAATAGGATTTGAGTGCGGAGCACTCCATAGTTATATGGCCTCCTACGGAGATGAGTACCGGTACCTATCGGGACCCAGTATGTGCGAAAGGAATGTGCACAATTACATGAAAATAAGAGTGAATGAGGGAAAGAAGGATGAGGGAGATTACCAAGAGCAACTGCATTACATTGCATAAGATGCTAGGTAGTAATGTTCTGATATGATATTTATGATGCGTTGCTATATGATACATGACTTTTTATATGTGTTTCTGTTAGTGTATGCTCTAGAGCATCATGTGTATTTGTACTATACATTTTATTAATAAAGGCATTATTCATTATATAGTACAATGTTTTGAATGAACTTATTTTACTTGGAGTATTAAACTATATATATTGAAGTCCATGATATTGGAACAGTACAGAAGAATCCATAAAGAGTTTATAAAATGAGATTCTTATTGTATGCAAATGTTCAATATCTAAATATCCCTGATCATAGTATTAATAAGAGTGGACATTATTAGTATGGGAAGATCAGCACATATTACACTTCCAATTTGGGGATGATTCTCATTCATCATGACATGAGATGTTTAAAGTGAATATGTGGATGAGTAGTATAGTACTAGTTCATTGGAGACCTTGC
>CANYBF010605655.1:0-58781 GCA_948192965.1 Dalechampia spathulata
ACGGACAAAAACTCACAATAAATCTTCCACTATTACAAATAGTAGGTACACAAGGGATAAAATAAAATAGTGGCTCACAAGGTGTTTCCCGACCTAAAAATAATAATCTCACTATTTTCTCTCCCCAAACCCTTCAGAGCAATTTTTGCTTTACTCTGTTATATTTTTTTGTTTGTGTTGTTGTGTGTTTGAAGCAGAGGGACGAGTGCCTTTTATAGGCACTCCAAAACGCGTACTGCCAAGCCACCTTCTTTTACTTTCTTTCTTTCAATATTTGCTGCCACCTAACCTCCTTTTTTTTTCTTTTTCATTTTCAACAAAATCTGCTTCAATTAAAACGGCCACCGAATGATGACTTTGTGGCTGTCCCTCCATGTTGAGGGACCCACACTAACAGCTATCCGTGTTCATATATATCTGAAACAATGTGTGTTATTCATTGGGAGAACAAAGTAAACGTCAGTAACAGATACCTTTTCTATATTAAAATCTTTACATATGTTAGCATTAAACATTAATAGAGATGTCGCAACTTAAATATTACTTCATTATAATTATCTTTTCCATCTATTTGAATATTAATGAATTTCTTGTAATGTATAGAAAGGAATCCGAGTCATTTTTTATTACATAAAAATCAGTTATATGTATGTACATATATGTAACATATTGATATATACTTCATAAGATTTATATATAAAAAAAACTCTTTTATAAACATGTATTTTATTCGAGTTAGATAGTGAAAAATTATTATATTTGATCTCTTTGAAAGATGAATTTATAAGAATTCATCTATTCAAATAATAAAAAGAATTTGACTTAGAATGATCCTAAATAATGTAGAAATTGAATTCAAGTCTCTCTTAACATCTTTTCATTGATAGACTCTTGACATACATGAAAGAGTATGATTTATTTAAAAATTTTATACATCTCTATCTATCTCTAAAATGTAAACTCAATTACTATTAAATACAATTAGATTGTGCACTTAATATTAAAAAATCAAACTAAATATATAAGATTTAATTAAGAAATTACTGAAACAATTCAGTAATTAAATGGGTTATGATTTGAACAAATTTTAATGAAATATTACAAGTATAAATAATTTAGAGAAGAGAGGTCATACAATGTAGACGCTCAACCATTAGCCGAAGAGTACCTGGCCACGACCAAACCAGATTTGTAAGATCTTGGACCATAATTTTTAATGCTAACAAAATCGGGTTCCTAAATCTTCATGGTCAAACCTCATGGTCACAAACGACAAAAACCAAACCCGGTTTAGACGCCCACACCTAATAATTGAAATGTCCAAATCACGTTTCAGTTCTATGATGATCATCAAACCTAGTAGCAGTAAAATACCCAGTTGGCCATGAACTTCTTTTTCATTATTTTTTTTTTCTGTTTGTTTAAGATCTCCTTCAAGATCACGTTCGTATTGCATTGAATGGTATAAGGATTATTATGGAATTGTGGCCTTCTATCTGTTTTTCAGCTTTAGATTATGGCAGATTTAATCAGAAAGTGCAGCCGACTATGGCCATGTTTGGAAATATTTATTGTTTTTTGCTTTCGAGGTTATCTAAGTTTATCATGTAAAATTATGAACTCACTAATAATATAATATCATTGATATTAATTTTATTGACATGTAATTATCATTATAATATTAGTGAATTAATAATCTTATATAATGAATTCAAACTATACAAGAATTTATGTTGATCGTTAGTAATTACCAAATTGATTATGAAAAACAAAAATAATAAATATTGATATATTTTTAATTGTTCATTTTTTATTATTTTACTAATATTAAGAAAATTGTCTATTGCTTTGCTAATATTGTTTTATTAAAATACCTTTTAAAAATACTTAATAAGCAAGTTGTGGATTTACTTCTTCAAAGTTGAATATGCGAATGGAATATTATTACTACACAATGCACAGATCCCTCTTAAGATTCTAAATGTATAATTATTTATGAATAAATATTTTTTCAAAAACATGAACAATTAAAAGTGGATAAAAAATATGAGATAAAGTTATTTAACGATTAAATATCTTGATATCTAGATACCCATATAAGATATATTCGATAAAATTAACGATTCTAATAGTTATTTGTTTATTTAATCATTAGTAATTGTATTGGCAATAAGTTGTTTATTTAGTAGTTAAAATTTAAAATGTTGGATTAGAATAATGTTTGAGATTAATGATTTCATTAAAAATATTTTAAAAAATAAACATGAAATATTAAAAATTAAAAATGATAATAATAAAATTAAAGGTTACATCAAATAAAGAAAGACCAATAAATTAAAAAAAAAGTATAAGGTTTAATTAAGTGCAAGTCATATGATTCGGTAGTTAAAAGAGTATTTTCAAGTTGCAAAAATGCACAACAATGACCGGTCAAGGCACCAACCGTTCATGCAAAAATGAATTAGATAAAATGATTGGATATATAATATCATTTTACGTAAAAGAATAATATCCAATAAGGTATTATTAAATATGAATAAAATATTTAATTGGGCTCCAATATTTTTGGTGAAGTGAATGAGATTTGAAGTGGGTTTTTTAAAATCCCCACGAATGGGGCACTAACTCGAAGTGGATACTTTTTTTAGGACAGCCAACTTATCAACTAATTTATTGCATGCAAGCCAAGCAGTGTTTTTTGTCTGTTAGTAGACAATTCTTGCTGTGTTGTTGGGGTATCCTCTAGCCTCCTTCACTATAAGATTCCCATGTTAGGAAGTTTGCATCAATCATACCAACAAATCATTATACAACTTTTGGGTAGTCCCCAATTCGTATATTTTCTTCTCATCAAAAAGATAATTTCATTTTTCTTTCTTTAATGTTTCAAAATCAAAATCTCATATCACAGTTAAGTGTTTCATTTTTCTTTCTTTAATGTTTCAAAATCATAATCTCATATCGGAGTCAAGAGTTAAATATTAATAATATCTTGATATGATTTTCAGAGTTCTAATAAAAATCATATGATTAAATGTGATTAATAGAGGTAATGTAAATTTTTATTAAATTTCAAAAATATATTAATTTTTTATTATTTACATACTAATAATTAATAATAAATATCTATTAATTGATATAAATTACTATTTAATAAAAATTGAAATATGTATAATTATATTATATATAAATTTATAATCTTACATAAATCACATTTATACAATAATACTCGTTAATAGCATGTAAAAGTCGAAGCAAAATCCTTCCTCAGATTATCTTGTACCTTTTAAAAATTTTAAGAATTTAATTTAATTATTTATATTTTAAAATTTTTAATTTATAATATGATAAAAGTATCTATACGATCTTTTTAGATATTGAAAATAACAATTTAATATCATTAATTTATAAGAGTTAATTATATTTTATAATTAAATGAATAATAGTATATAATTAACAATTAGTATATTAAAAGAAAAATTAAAATTGTAAGATGAAAAATACCTAAAAGTAATACTGTTAATTTTTATTTGGATCAAGAAAACCCATTATTTATTTATTTATTATATTAAATATACTATATTATAAGTAGATATACAATTTATTATTCAAATTGGGTTCATAATAATACCTTAGAAAGCTCTGCTCAAAGTTCGAAGAGAAAATGGCAGAGAGTGGGACATGGTAACCATTTATTAACAGCCAATTCCATATCCTACGCATCCCAAATATCCCGTTGCTGTCCAAAATAGTTTACGTAATCCATCTCTATCTAATTTATGACTGCTGCTACGTCCACATTGCAATTAAATTTCACCAGCAGCAGAGCGAAGCATATCACAGCTACTCCATCCAAGCGTTGCAGCCCCGTACCTGACAAATTCTCGTCAACACCTACACCATCCTAACATCCGAGGTAAAAGTCTTAGGCCCTGTTGAAAAGACATGAGCCAATACCATGTAACTACATGTTTAGCATTTAAGTTCATGCAAACCAAAATCAGCCTAAACTTCCAGGCCCAATTGATCTAGAGAGAGAGGGGTGGGGGTCCGGTCATAGAGTCTCAAAACAAAACACAAAAGCTACTATTTAACCTTCGCTCGTAAAAGTCGGAGTTCTTTTAGTACACTGGTCAGGCAATTAGATAAATTTAAAGGGTGCAAGGGGTTTGAAACAGGGACATAGCAAACGCGCTGGAGGAGGGGTCTGCGGAGTAAAGAATCGAATCTTGAGTGAAAATGGCAAGTTCTACTGGAATGCAGAAGCTTCAACCAGATCCGATAATTCTTCAATAAGAGGCAAAATCTTGACATATGCACAGATGAAATGAAGTTACAGAAGTGCAGTTAATCATTCGTTTCCTTGAGTCCAGATTCTCACTGTATTATCCTTGCCAAGAGCACCGGAGGCAATCATGTTTTGAGTGGGGTGGCATGCCACAGATATTACGGTGTCAGTATGACCTTCCAATTTCTGGACCACTTTCCTGGTTTGAAGTTCCCACAAATACACACAATTATCCTCAGAACCACTGACAATGTACTTGCCATTAGTTATAGAAAAGGCAGAAGAAATGCAGAACTTGGAA
Organism: Dalechampia spathulata; assembly: GCA_948192965.1. Classification (NCBI taxonomy): domain Eukaryota; kingdom Viridiplantae; phylum Streptophyta; class Magnoliopsida; order Malpighiales; family Euphorbiaceae; genus Dalechampia; species Dalechampia spathulata. Next base: position 4,590 of record CANYBF010605655.1, read on the forward strand.
TTAACATGTCCGGTGTATGTCTTTAGAAACTTCCCTGTTGAGAAATTCCACAGCCTCTGTAAACACAAAACACCAGCCCACGTTATTTACCGAGCAAAAATAATAATAATTACTGGAAACAGTTCAAGAGAACAGCGATGGAAATAACTCATACAACCAATGGAAGTAAGAAGGCAAGTTAAAGTTATGTATTGGGAGATAACGTTGTTAGAAAGAATAGGCAAACGGATGTAAATTGAACTCCATCCAATTGCCATTTACCCTCTCTGACTACTACCAGGTAAGGTTAGACAGTTAATTCATTTAAATTCCAACATTTACCTCTTTGTCAACCGAACTTCCATGTATAATGTTAATGATTATTTCAATTAGCAATTACCAACTGACAAGAGGATATTACCTCACTACATGAAATATTGAACGAACGCAACGATTACCTTATGTATAGAAATACAATCTAACAGAACAATAGAAAGCATCATGTAGCCGAGGTATTCTCTCTTTTTTTTTAATATATTGCTCTCAAAATTCATTCTAGGATTACCTTGAAATATGACACGCAGCTCTAAATCTTAACACTTGTAGACTCAACGTCATAGAACAAGAAATCAGTTTTTTTAAAAAAAAAAAGATAAAAACCCAAAACAGAGAGCTTATGAGAAGACAGTTTTGATACAAAAAAGAGTTGCTTGTAAGAAACTGCAGTCCAGAGACTTGAAAGTTCTCTGCCATGGCTCATGATAGATAACATAATTCTTGGAAGGTCACGCAGAATCACATAGATGCTTAAAGACATATCTGATGAGTCAAGCAGGTAATGCTGTGTTTGGAAACAGATAAGGTAGTGATAATCACAAAGAACATCAAATAGCCGATAAGGAATGCTAACATTTCTGAAAAAAGAGAGCGGGTTCATAAATCAAACCCAGCTGCCATAAGTTTCTGAACATCAATGCTCAACAGCAACATTCAACAACTATTACATCAAATTCAAGTAAATTCCCAAATGAAATGCAGGCGATTATAAAATGACAAACCAACAAAGATCCGATAAGCAAATGTGCGAGGAACATAAATGATTATAATTCAAAGGACAATTATGAAAAAGAGAAAAATAAAAAGTTCAGAAGAACTCAACAAAATGTCAAGCAGATAAATGTTGCACAAAGAAAATAAACAAATTAATATTATTCTCACCAGAGTATTATCAAGGGTCCCGACGAGAATAAACTTGCCATTAGGAGAGAACTTAACAAAAGAAACAGGAGGATTCTCATCATCAATCAACGTCTTCATGCAATGACCAGTGCCAGAATCCCAAATTCTACATAATCCATCATAGCTACTCGAAACAATCAAAGACCCGTCTCTGTTAAAATCAACAGCAGTTACAGGATCAGAATGCGCAGGCAACACTTTCAAGCACTTGCCGCTCTTCACATCCCAAATCCGCACAGTTTCATCAAAGGAACCGGAGACGATCATGTTCGATTGTGGGTTAAAATTGACGCAAAACACGTAATTGGTGTGACCAGTAAGGGATTTGATTTGGGACCCAGTAGTGACATCCCAAAGACGAATAGTTTTGTCGTCAGAGGCGGAGACAAGGAAGCGAGAATCGGAGGAGAAGGAGACGTCGGAGACGCCTTGGTCGTGGCCATGGAAGTCATGGAGAGGGGTGAGAGGAGACGTAGGAGGGTTCGATGGGGAGAGAGAGTAGGTTTTTAGGGTTTTGTCAGCGGAGGCGGAGGCCAAGAAACGGCCGTCGGAGGAGAATTTGAGAGAGGAAATGGCGCGTTTATGCGGGGTTAGGGTTTGGGTTAGACTGTAGGGTTTGTAGGATTCAACTGCTGTGGTGTTATCCGTTGTGGACATTTTTGGTGTGTTTTCAGGTTTTGGGTTTGGCGATGAGCGAGCAAGGAAGAAATGGAGTAGATGGGTTTGAGCACAACCTATATATATATGTGACGGACTTCCTTCCCTCTTTGGCCAGATTGACAGACTTCGGGTTTGATAACAGACATCTTATGCCTTGCGAATTCAGGACGAGAAGGCGAATGTGAAATTATGTTCTAGCATCTCATCTTTTAAGAAAGTACTTCTTTCATCTATTTAATTATTTATTTTGTACATTTCATGAAAATTGTTTAGGATTATTGTTAAGCTGCTATTTAATTTTTCTTTCTTTCGATTCAACTGATTTTTAGATTTTTCTGAAAAAGCTTTAATTTAACTCCAACAGCAGTTTGAAGCAAAAGTAAAAATATCTTTCGAAAGCGCAATGGCAGGCCGTGTCTGTATTTATTTAGAAGAACATGCGGTAAACAGTTGCTATACAAGAGCACATATGGACTGTGAGCAACACTTGTGGCTCTGGATAACGGAAGCTCACTGGCATCAGAAACAACCTGAAAAAATGGCAATTTAACACAAGATATATACATCATCTGAGCTACATTCTAATATTTGGCAAGTTCCAACATACATCAGACTACTTACAGAATCTAAACCTCCTTTTCCCTCCATCTTCTTTCGCTGAAAGTGGGGACACAAGAATTACCTGCCTACGTCAGAATACTCCTAGCTACCTCCGTTATGTACAGCTTCTGCGAAGGAATCAAAAAATAGTCGAGGGAAAAAAGAATGGAATGGAAGGCAAGTGACTATACAAAATTGGTGGAGTGAACTTTGGTGTCAGGACTAGGAGTTACAAAAGAGATTTTCCCTGGGATAGTGAATGATGATGGGATGTGTGGTAGTTTTTGGCAATTAGATGGTACAGTGTGCTGGAAAGTATTGCCCGGGCCTTGTTCCAATGGGTTGTATCCAAAGAAACCTCTGGCTGTTTCACCAGGACTCATCGTTGATCGGTGGTGCAACTCTTGGCTTCGACTCATACCAAAACGATAAGCATCAAATCGAGGTTGCCTTGAAGAATTGTTCCGTGTGCCCTGTGTTAAAAGGTTATCGTAGATTAAGAGATGACAAATTCAGCAATTATCATAGGGAATATTGCAATAAAGCTGAAAATGCAGAGCTTGAACCAAAATTGCATCATCGTAAATACCTTAAGCTGATGGCTAAATTCGTTACTGAAAGATGAAGGTGAACAGAAGATATCACTGCAAGAAGAAACCCAAGTTCCCAACTCTGGGCATGAACTCCGCAAATCTTGAGGATGCTTTTGAGATGTGCGAAAACAAGAACTTGGCTTATTGCTAACCCAACCGTCAAAGCTCTTCCTCGGCCTCAGATAGGATGGAGGGGATGGATCGTTAGACAGCATGTAACAAGAACTATCGTGCTCCTCCCTGTAAAAAACCTGACCAGAATCCCAAGGCCCGTTGGAAAACGACCTCGAACTAAAGTCTTGAAAGTTTTGAAAAACACAAGATCGTGAAAATGATTGACTGATGCAAGGAATTTTTTCGATTGAAGCATGCCTGCCAAAGGCAGAAGTTGGTGACTGCTTGTCACCAAATCCTAGATGGGGCATCACCGTACAATCTTCGATTACTATTCCTTGTTTAGCAGCACGCTCCAACAACCTTTTCTCATCAAGTCCCAACCCCATGAGCAAGTTCCAGAGGTTTCTTTGGACTTGTCGTTGTTTGCTGATGATTTGATCCCTCATAGCCATCTCAAATTGAAGCTCGGTGTTGGCCATTCCCTACAGAAATGAAATGCTTAGTTGATATTCTTCTACCATGACGCTCTTTTAAAATATTAAAGTTTGTAATCATGAAAGTTCAGAGCCATCCCTTGTTAGAAAACCAACAGGAAGAGAGAATGACTTGACAAGAGTGAACCCACAGAACCCTAGGCATATCTCATAGTTAATTAAGCTAAAACGGTTCTTCGACCAAAAGTTTGGTAACAAAAACCGCAAGATGATCTATTTACAACCTACACCAGTATGATTGATTACAGAGACAAGTTCTGAATCCAACTTTCATGGCATTCAAACCAGGTAAACTAGCATCGACTCACCAGAAGCCTGTACTGACTAAGAATACGCAAGTATGTTTTGTTGCCATCCTCACTCATGGCTTTCTCTATCATATCTTGGAGTTCATGGCGTTGTTTCTCATTTGCTTCAATTTCCTAAAAACAAATAAAGTTAATTGCTTAGTCAAAAACAAAAAATTTCAGACCCTAATGAGAACCCAGTACACAAAGACTTCACCTTTTGATAATTAATGCCAGCCTCATCATTGTCACGGATGTTATCAAGAATGACTTGTCGCCTTGCTCTCAAAGCTTCTACGACAGCTCCTTCCTTTTCAATAGCCTATGATAGGGAGGAAAATTAAAAATAAATGTATATCAATAGTGGAACGAATTTGAAAGGAGGAAAATTCTGTAACTGTTCTTTCTTTCTCAATGGCCTATAGATAGATGTATATATTTAAACAATACATCCATAATTCATAACTGTATTTAGTTACCCAAGAATTATATCCTTCAAATAACATCTAAAAGGGAAATATTGCTACTAGACATTCTGCATTTTCAGGCTACCAAGGTATTAAGTCAATAAAATATATATGCCGAAGATCAGGCAAGATCATTGGCAAATACATAAATTTCAAATAAATGCACATGCAAACCTAGCATAAATACAAAATCACCAATTCTTGTGATCACATTCCTTTGTAGTCATGTGACTGAATATGAATAAATGCTGAAAAAATCAAACCTGTTGCTTTGCAATTGCATCATCAAGATGTTGGAGTTCAATGCGGTTATGAAGATTAGTCTCCTCAATTTCAAAAAGTGCCTTCTGTAAGTTTATTCTTTCCTGGACATTTTCACTGGTTTCACGGCTTAAAATATCCAACCATGAAAGTTCGTCATCAACAGCTTTTTCAGTGGGTTTGACACTTAGTAAGGATTCCTTATCAGCCAGTTCTTTTCTCAAACGACATACCTCAATCTGTACAATAAGACATGTTACAATCCAATCCAAATTGATGAGTGAAAACTACTCAGATTTAGATGAACAAAATGTAACAGCTTACCTGAAGACTGTCGATCATCCTTTGGTAATCTGACACATGGGTATCAATTGTGCCAATGTTTTTCTGAGGAAAATATAAACTAAATTTCATTCACATGCAAGAACAGTAGCTACATTTGATACCGGTAGTTAAAACTAGTTACACAGGGAAAGAATAAGATGCAAAAAGAACGAGGACAAATACAAGCATCTCTGACATTCACTTAGAATTTTAGAAATAATTTCCCCACTTTGTAACGGCTGATCAAAATAAGTAGCGAAAAGAAAATATGAGGAATATTACATTTTCTTTGAAAAAAAAATTATATTCATGCAAAAGGAATTGTGAATGAATCACAAAAACAACAAATACTATAAGACAAGTGATCTTCAGGGTTCTAATTTACTCCATAAAGGTACAATTACCTGGATATGTGTCTTTATTTCCTTGGCCCGGTCAGCATATTTCAAGGTATTAACTGTATGATGATACTGATTGTCTGCAGGAGATATTGTAGCAATCATTACAGTCTGAGAATTACCACTCAGACCATCTTTAAGTATACGGGTTAGTTTGCTGCAAAATATTGGCATTAGCTACATTTCTGTGAAGAATTCAGGTTGAATCGACTATTACAATGATATTCAAAAACTTCAACTAGAATGATAAGAAAAGATACCTATTGCGATAAGGAACATATGCAAGACCCTTCTTTTGTTGCTTCCCCAAGGCATTAATGCAGTTAGCTAAAGCAAGAAGTGAACGATTAATATTAGCTCCATCTCTTAGCTTTTGTCCTCCATTATTTGTTTCAGATGCTCTTTCACTGCCAGCAAGATCAACAAGTGCAAGTTTGCCCCGCAAGAATTGATTTCGGTACTTGTTTTTCTGCTTTCTCTTCACATTTATTTCTAGAACGGCATGTGATCTAGTAACAGAAGAAAGATGTGATCATGTTACAAAGAGTTTACATAGCACAAAAAATGCATAATGATTTGCCAACGCACAAAAACTTCTGAACATTTCATACATATTACTGCTGTTAACAATGAGTCATTACAATCTAAAGTGCAAAAAATAAAATAACAGGTAGCAAACACTTATTAATGACAGATTTGATTAAACATGCTGCAAATTAGGTGTTAATGACATACGTCATTAAACATGTGGCAAATCAGGTGTTAATGATAGACCTGATTGAAAATACTCCATTAAAATTTATTTGACATTCAATGCACTAAGATTACATTAGCAAAAAATTCTAGCGAAGAATCAGAATATCAATTAAAGAAAATAACTTGGGAAAAAAGGATTGACAAACCGAGATGATGTTGCATTAGCCTCTGTGCTCTCTGTCTTCCGCCGACTATTTCCCAAGTTCAATAGTTCAAGTATCTTATCAGCTGATTGAACCTGCACAAAAAGCATATACTAATATGCAACTTGACCATAGATCAAATAGGAAACTTTCAAGGCCAAGGAGCAGAAGAACTAATAAACTGTTTCCAAGAGACAAAAAAACACAGCTGTTTCAGTTTCAAAGATAAAATGAAAATGAAACATAAGTAGGAGTGAGGTACAAGCAGTCAAACTGATTTCCAACTGTGAGATCTAGTTTGTGATGCTCTGCAATATGCAACAAAGCACCTAGAAACATCATTTAATGTCACTAAATATGCTGATAAGGAGACTCATTTACTGGCATAAAGTCACTTCAAAAGGTGGAGCCCACCTTACAACTATATTAGAAGCACTTATAACGTATTGCAGAACATTTTAAGGTGGTATGTCTTTTACCAGGTTATAAATAATTATTAATGGTGTACATCATGTAACTCAGCCTGGAAATAATGGTGAACCAAAATTAATGTTTTGAAAACAACTAAATTGATTAGAAAGTCATCAAATGAAAATAAATCGAAGTAAGACCAACATTATCTTATATTCATGGAAATCATACTAAGCTAGGAAGAGAAGAAGAAGGAATCAAATGAACCTTGATACATCTTAACCCCACAACGATGATTCCTTGCTCTGGGTCCTCTCTAAGTTCCAAATGTCCTGACGATTTCTCAAGCAAATCATAGATAACCTAAATTTATGATACAAATCAGGTTAATAAGTTGACAATTGAAAAATGAACACCACTTGCACCATTTTTAGATGTTCATGATTGGAAGACATTCTACCTCATTGTAAACTTCAAGATAGGAGCAGGAAACTTCAAATTCATCAGAGCTCTTATCTTTTTTTATGAGATCAAAAATGGTATGCAAACTGAGAACCATGAGTCCAGGGTCATCTCGAGTCCCAACCATTGTATACGTTTTACCACTGTAGATTCAAGCAAAATGATTAAATCAAAGTACACAACCAATTTCACATCTCAGAAAGAAATGCATAAAAAGAAAGGATTTTATTGGTTACGATTTTAGACATTCAACTCAACCACATTGAAACTAGGTCACGATTTAAAGATATTGCTTGGTGGATAACTTAAGAACAATGACAAGAAAAGAGGTTTCAATACCTTCCGGTTGAGCCATACGCAAAAACAGTGGCATTTAAACCTTGAACCACCCCAGACACTATTGAAGATATACTTCTCTGGTAGACAACCTGAACACACAAGCAAGATCAAAGCAAAATCATAAACAAAGAAACAACCGCATAACATCGTCTAGATCTTTTAATCAACAACAAAAAGAACTAAATTAGAACATTACCTTCCCACAATATGAATACATACATCTCAAAGTTAACCATTACGAAATACAAACCTTGATTAGAATAAAAAATGTCTTGCACAGTACCTCGCGTTTAATTTTTTCTTCAAAGTTGATTGGAAACAAATAACTTATAGTGAAAAGGAACATCGCAGAACAGGAGAAAAAAATTGCATGTTAAAAAATTCCAAACAAAAGGACCAAATTTCCATGAAGCAAATAACACATACCAAATTAGCACAATCAGGACCAAAAGCATAATCAAAACAGTATTTCTTCTCTTTGGTTCGGTTCTGTATGCGATCAAGATAGTCCTTCTTACACAAGTCAGGATCCAATACGATCACCTCCTACATTAGGAGAAAAAAATCAAATTCTAATAATTAAACGTCACAGGAGAAAAAGAAACCTTTCAAAACAAAAAAAAAAAAAAAGCAGCACCTTATCTTCATTAACACGAACAATATCACGGCCACGTTCTCTCTCAGTTAATGGTCTACACTTAACAGCAACCTGCGAATAAACAATACATGAAAGCATGTGTTAATGACGAAAATTTAAGAAAAAATAAAAACAAGGAAAAAGAAAGAGAAACTAACCATAAGAGTGGTACTTCTCTTGGTAGATGGAGCTCTTATGCTAGGCATTATTAATCACCATTAACAATTAAGTATCAAATTCAAAAACACATATGGAACAACTATGAGCCTAAAACCCTAACTCACAGGGAAAGAAACGAAAAAAAAAATTAAATCAACGCAGAAACGCATTTTGGAATTCTCAGTTTAGAGTGCAAACTCGCAGTTGCATCAGAAACCTACATTTCAAACCAGAGGTTAGAGAAAGGGAGGAGGAAAGACACAGTGGTTGAAGGACTAGAGTAAATTTCCCGCAGACCGAAGAAATTACTGCCATGTAACGTAAGGAGAATGACCGGAAAGCGGGGGGAAGAGAGAATTAAACAGCAAGGAAGGAAGGAAGAAGGAAGAAGAGGAAATTTTTGTTTGTATGTAAGGCGTAAGGTTGCAGAGCGATCATGACCGTTGGATTTGCAATCTCGGTTTCTTCTTTTCTTTTTATTTTTAAAAATTAAAGATTAATTAAATTTATCATGTTTATAATTTGTAATTATAATAATGTCTGTAGAGAATAAAATTATAAAACTTACCCAAAAAATAATAAATAAATAAATAAAAAGGAAAAGGTCGGGTTGTTGCCAAACTTCTGGGTGGTGGCGTTGAACTTATTATAACATAATTGAGAAATGTACAATGACACGATTAATGGCTGGAAATTTCAAATATGCAATTTAATTTATAAATAAATAATTTCCTAAATATTTAAAATAAAAAATACAATAATTTCATTAAGTAAACTTTTTCATGATTGTTTTGATTTTTTTAATAAAAATTGTAATTATTTAAATTTGAAAAAAAATAATTTTTTGGATTTAAAAATTTGAAAGGCTAACTGCTTTAGAAGCACTTATGGGTTTGTCTTGATATAAGAGGACAATTACGGAAAAGGACAGCAGTATATTACCATCTGCCTTGTATTTATTACCACATATGGTATTTATTATACTCTCAATATCATTAATATTATAGTATTTATTACCATGTTAAAATATGTTAATTATTTATTTTCAATTTCATTGTATTAATTTTGAAGAATTATAATTATTTTTATTATAATTTAGACTATTCAACCTTTTTTAAAAAAAAATTTTAAAGCAACAATCTTAATACTTAATATATTAAATCATACTATTAAAACGTTATATAACCTTGTATTTATTATAACACTAATTGATATATAATTACAGTTGAATGAGGTTTATTTCATGCAGAAATTAAAATAATTTTAAGATAATAATATATGGGTAGTTTTGATAAGATTTTGAAATATTTATATGTATTAAATATATTATTTGATTTAAAATATTTATAAATTTAATAAAAATAAATAAAATATATGAATATATAAATATTAAATCTTATAAATATTATAAAAATAAGATATTCAAATTTCATAATATTATATAATATATATATTATTTATGAAATATGTGGTTCAAAATAAATGAATCCTTAATTGAATAATAAAAGATGAAAAAATAAAGAAAACAATTGGGTAGGTAGAAGACATAAATGAAAAATTAATGATATATATATATATAAATAGCAGCCCTGAGTTTGGGTTTGGCATGATATCAGATTCCCCTTTGAGACTGGTTCCTTCATCTACCACATTTTCATTATTTAATTAATACTTCTTATTCTAACAAAGGACTGCCCTCACTAATTGGAGCTCATTAAATTTATTCCATATTTTAAAATAACTTCCATAACTCAATTTTGATTTTTTCTTATTTATATATATTCATCATATTGATGGTTTTGATACATCCACATTTTAAAATTAAACTTAATTATCTATATAATATTTTAAAATTTAAATAATTCAATAAAATAAATATTTTAATCGAATATGAAATAATTAAAAAAAAAGAGTGAAATAAAGATTTTGAGGAATGGGCGAGTGTTGGTTGTAATAAAACTCAACGTCCTTCCGAATTCCTGCCAATATATTTTTTTTTAATTTTTTAATTTTTTTTTGGCTTTTTACAAAAAAAATAGAGAAAAACTGCTACAATATGAAATTATATTTTCTTTAAAAAATATCAAAATCAAAAAATTAATTTCAAAAATATGATTTTTTTTTAAATTCATAGAAAAATACATTTCAATGTATAAATATGTTAAATATTTGAGATATATATTTTGAATATATGAAATTAAAATTTTAAATTGTAAATTTTTTAATATTAATTTAGGATAATATATTTTTTAATATTTCAATTATCTTTAATTTCAAAATATATTTTTATAAGAAAAATATATGTATTATAAAAAATAATAGGTTAAAAATCAAAAATAATAAATCAGTATTATTGAAAATAAAAACAATAAGGAAAGATTTTATTCATATTTTTAAAAATATTTTTTCGAAAAAATGGTATTTGTGCCAATTTATTCCCCCTGTTTTAAGTAACAAGACGGGAAGAGGAATCAGCCCCACCACCGTTGATCACCTACCTGAGATGGATTATGATGAATCTCTCCTTTTTCTTTTCTTTTTTGAGTATTTTGTATAATTTAAACTATATCATAATTGTTATTTTGATATATTAATAAATAAATAACATATTTTTTTTTATTTTAATAGATGAAATCATAAATGAAAATGTAATGCAATTTGAATTTTATAAATGAGTAAAAGATGAGCATGGGAAAGACGTGTCTTGCACTTTCTATGTTCTATTTAATACATTCACGAAAAAGCTGTGCATAAAATAACTGTGTTTAATGATATATGTAAATATTTTTTCTAGAAGAATATTATCATATGAAACTCAACCTTAACTAATACAAATAACATTATAACTTACAGTGCATCTTTTATGCATTTAACAAACTACTACGTTTAATTTAATTGAATTTTTCTTGAATATTGTTGCCTGTAGTTCTTTGTTTTTTTCCATAATGGAGAAGAAGTCACCTCTAGTTGATTTCGTAAACCTCCCTCCACCCATTTCTTTTGAAAAAAAGGTGTAGATTGAGGTAGAGAGGCAAGAATTAAAGAGGAGATATGGAAGAAAAAGACGAATAAGGGAAGTTTCTTTTCGAGTCGGGCAAAGGGGAAAAACAACAGTGCATGGAAACAGAATGGGAAGCCACCTCCTGCTCTACCTCGACAGAGACCGATGCTTACTTCCTAACATGGAAGATAGAAATGACCAGCTAAATGAAAAGTCAATAACATTCTCAAAATATTGATGGGGTTCATTGACCACCATATCTATGTGCATATATAACAAAGATGCTATACGTGAGGACCCCTTCCAGCTTCGCAATGTACTAATACACATGTCTGAGACAGATGACCAAATCCATTTCACGTATTCCCCTCATTGGCCCCATTTTTCTGTTATGAAAGCTACGTTTACTTTCCTGGCTTAATTTCATTTCTCTCCGTCAACCACCAGCACTGTTGTTCTTTTTTTCTTTAAGAAAAAGATACAATTTTCTATCCTGCAATTTCAAGTTTTTGTAAATGCAATCGTACATTTTATTTTATAACAAACTGATGCTACTAACGTCACAACCACAATATCTTTCATATAAAATTCTCCAATAGGGAATAATGGAGAATGATAAAGATCAGAAATTCAATGCCAGCAATAAAATGACAAGCATCATTGCGAGTAGAAATCATTTTATGCAAACAACAACGAATTTTGATTCCTAAATTGAATTGGTAAATAACTTACCTGAAACTTTTGCTGGGAGTAAAGCAATCAAGGAATAGCTCCCATTTGCAATTCTTTCAATTTAACTCCAACCCCTCTATTCACAATGCACTTTTAATGTTGGACAACCTGAAATTTTCACTCACCTTCCACCATGTACAAGATATTTGAATTTTTTTTTTCCAATTTTTCAATTTCTTTATAATATGTATATGATTTCTTGCGATTATATACAGTCGGATATGAATATTATGTGACATGTGGTGTTATATTGTGACATGGCTGGAACGTTCTGTAGCAGAGAAACTGAAAGATTCTGAACGTTTATGCTCCATTAGAATTGGCCCCCAACTCAGTCCGGTTCTCTTCGAGCAAAGGTTCCATACGATCTTTCGCATTTAAGGTGATTTGGAACATGTCAACACTCTTGAGAAAAACCCCTGTTCAAGCACAGAAGTGATTCATGTATACTGTACACTAATTAAGGAAAAAAAAAAGTTGTTTTCGAAGTGCCCAAAGAATGGTTTCACAGATAATCGAAGTTGTCATTACTGCAAGCTTTCTAAACAGTGTTGATGTTGGACATGTTCTACAGCTTATGTATAAAACTTCATGTCAATTCACTATGTCAGCAATCAAACAGGGTCAGAAGACCAACACACGGTATTAAGGCACAATAATGATTCATTACGAGTTCTGTTGTTGAAATGGCTTAATTCTAAATGCATGGCACAGTATGTATTAGAGACCCCAAAGCATAGAGAAAAATTCTTCCAAAAGACATGAAAGAGATTGGTTAGAGCAATAAGGCATAAATGTAATTAGTGATTACGTATTTCACTCGTTAACCTTCCTAGATAGAGAAACAACAAAAAAGCGTATGTCCTTCCAAGACAAGTAATATATAATGTGGGAAGAAACAATTTATTGGATGTTTGAATTTCATTGAATTGCGTCTAATAAACTTATCAGAATCAAAACTACAATGTATACATGAGGAATTAAAAATGGAAGGGAAGAATGAAAATTGATTATAGGTCCAATTTTAAAGCTCATTACAAATTTTGTTACTTACCGATAAACCATATTCCAGCAGCAATAAACAGCACTGCTGTGAGAACAAGTGCTGTTACCCTCCAGTTGTTGACGTGGTCCTGCATGGAATCCGGGAAATGCCAGAAAATTGTTATTAAAAATTTGCACTTAAACTCACTTAAGAGCATACATAATACCCATGACCAAAAAATATACACAAAAACAAAAAAATCCTAAAGCTGAAATGATAAAACTTTAGCTCCTTACTTTGACAAGAACATCAATAATCTTGGAAAATTAATAAAAACGAAGTACTTTAAACAGTTAAAAAAGGAAAAAAGAAGTCAACAAATCATATCATTAGCATTAGACCTTCAGAAAATGAATAATATGATACCGATCCATGATATGCACTTTGAGCAGGAACAAGAGCACACACCTGGAGGACCCCAACAAGTGGTGATGAAGGCACATCACCGAATATGTGGATTGATACAGTTGAGATAGCCATAGATAGTGGTCTCAAACCAGGCTTGACACAATGAAGACACACATAATTTACTGGAGCCTGCAAAAGGAACATTAAACCGTTAATAAATATGGCTACATAGCATAATATCATAACTGTATTGTGACACATCCATTCAGCAAATCGCATATCTGGCACAAGCCAGAAAGGAAGAACACGTGAAAAAAAAAAAGTTGCTATAGAACAAATAAGAAAGAGGGCCAAAGTCACTCAAGGAAACATAAGATACTTCGCCTGAAAAAATAAAACAGAATATTGCACGTCATATCTCAAGATAGCCTTCAACATGTAGATCATAGGGCCCTAAAGAACTTTCAAAAATACAAAATTAGAAGTGTAAGCTAATTAAAACACACCAAATGTAACATGATGCGGTGTCAACAAATAACTTTAAATGGCAAAAAATGTCCATGCAGAAGGAAAATAATTAAATAATGAATAGCATAGCTACAATATTCCCTCGTATTTCTCTCTCCCTTTCCCTCTCGGTACGTTTTTCTCTCCCCTGTTCTTCTACTGTTTTGTTTTCTTTGTATCTTATTTTGATCGGAAACAGATAGCTCCAGAATTTCATTGTTCATTTACAAACACTAGAACTGAAGCTAGCTCCACAGAAGAGTATGCCTTTAGTATTGTAAAAATTAAAGTTTATAAACTTGGCTCATTAGAGAAGAAAATTACCTGCGTGGCAAAGATGAGTAGTTCACCCACAGAAAACAAGATTATGTAACCATACAAGCTCTTCAAACAGAAGGCACTAAAGCAGAAAATTGCACCCAAAAATGTTGCCCCAGAGAGAAGCTGTAAAACAAGCAAAAAGGGGACTTCTAGTCCAATAAATAACAATAGAAACAGCATATGCAAATTAACAAAAATAATTCTCCTTTGAAAATTTTAGTACTTTTGATATGGTTTGGTCATTTACAAATGGTAACTGATCAAGGATCAATTATACATGCGAGGAAGTGTTGAAGATGTATGATTCTCATATATTAAATGCAAAGAAACCAAGTAACAAACAAGTGATGTAAATTAAACCTTAATAAAAGAAAATTGGTTTAGAATTATATGAATCGCAGTTATATCTATATATCACTACCTAACACTCTTGAGGACCTATAGAGTTTTTACAGAATTTTATACGTCATAAAAATACATGCTAAAAGAGAAGTACTGCAAAGTATCCTCTATAACTCACCTTAAAAGCATTAGAAATTGTGGCATTCATGCGATCAAGGATGAGGCCTCCGGACAATGTACCCAAAATTCCACAAATAATTGTAATCCCCCCGAACAACATGTCTGCATTATTCTATCAAAAGCCATAACAACCATTTGGCATCACAGCAAGTTAAATAACTGACAAGAACTTGCAACAATAAGTGCACCACAAAAAAAGATGAGAATTTTAAGACAATACCATTTGATAAATATTATAACCAGCTTTTGGTCCCCAATATGAGTATGCTCCAATGACAAAATTGTATGATATATAACCTGGCAATTAATTAACAAGTAAATATTCTGAAACTAATCACTATAACATATTTACATCGAAGAAAGTGGTTAATATTAGTTAAAGGGAAAGAAAGGGCACCTAGAACATTAACAACATAAACTTTGTCAACCAAAAGCACTTTCAAATCCTCAGAAAATTGTGATAACTGATGTAAGATCAAAGGGGCACCCTTCAACCTGCAATATACATTAAGGGTGGCAATCAAGAATAGCAAAATGACTGTTGTGTTTAACTATACATTCTCCTATTCTACATAGTTCCTGCAAGGATATAAAAAATATAATTCAAACTTCAAACAAGTCAACAGATGACTTCTGCATAACAAATTATGATCTCTAGAAGGCACTGGCTAACATTTCATTCGCCTTCCTTGGATATCATGAAGTTTAGCTTTTCAAGAGTAGAGACTCTTGGATCCTAAGATCGGTAAATTCATCTGTTTGTATATACTTAAGACAGGATCCTCAGCTTAGCTAGTTGTATATATACTAATTTGAATAGGAAAAAGATACCACATTATAGATAGAAACAATATATCATTGATCTGATGGACAAGTTTTTGTTTTTGCTGCAACTATTTTAAATTTGTCATGGACTTGCATTGCGTTGGTCTACTTACTTTTACCTGACATAAAATTTGGTCAGGAAAAAGATACCACATTACAGATAGAAACAATAAATCATTGATCTGATGGAAGAGTATTTGTTTTTGCTGCAACTATTTTTAATTTGTCATGGACTTGCATTGCCTCGTTCTACTTACTTTTACCTGACATAAAATTTTCAAGGAAATTACAAATTCATTCCCTAGTTTAGAAAAAACAGCCACTCACTTTGAAGCCTCGGCAGATGCTTGACCGCTGGGATCTTCATTACCATCATCTGAGCCAAGTAAGTAGTAGTTCAGTATTAAGAAGAAATAAATATCTTTCTTGCAATCAATAGAATGAACAAGGAAAGGCCTGTAGTAAAAGGCACGACACCACTTAAACTGTTCAAAGAAGAATCAAGAAGGAAAATCTGAAGTGAAAACTTTCTATAATACATGCAAAAACAAAGAGTTTCAATGATACATGGAAGTGAAAACTTTCTATAATCTGAAGCCATGACGATCAAGCATACAAATGAAATTTTCATTAAGTTAATATAACAGAAAAAAAGATTTTATCCTCCTCCATGCAGATTGCATGGTGCATCTTAGATCACACTGGTTGCGAAGCAGAACAAACTGAAAGAAAATTGTCATTTCACATATCACGGGCATATTGATTCTTCAAAAACAAAAGCATTCAAGAAGGAAAATCTGAAGTGAAAACTTTCTATAATACATGCAAAAACAAAGAGTTTCAATGATACATGGAAGTGAAAACTTTCTATAATCTGAAGTCATGACGATCAAGCATACAAATAAATTTTCATTAAGTTAATATGACAGAAAAAAAAAAATTTATCCTCCTGCATTCAGATGGCATGGTGCATCTTAGATCACATTCGTTGCGAAGGAGAACAAACTCAAAGAAAATTGTCATTTCACATATCATGGGCATATTGATTCTTCAAAAACAAAACATTCTAGGCTGCCAAGACAGCTTATCATGAGAAATAAATAAGCTCAAAAAGATTAAAAGAAGCATACACATCCACTACAGCAATCATTTGTCACTCACCAAAAACAAAGAAAAAGAGAAGAAATGAAAAAGAAAAGTCTGAAGCAAACCTTAAAATTTAGAAGAGCTAAAGCTAAAAGCTATGTCAGGGCACAAAGTAGCTTTAGCATGGATGAAACAGAAAAACATTAGTGTAATAGTATGATGTACTTATTCAAAATTTTAACTAACAATAGTGATCTTTTATATTTTTTTTGCATGCATCTGGTAAATTCTTGCTCTTATGAGTCACACAATAAAAATTATTGTTCAAGATACAAGTGACAAACAGAAGGGAGTGCAAAACAGCAATATAGCTTCAGAACCGTATTCCATAACTGCCCAAGAAAATTAAATGTAAAGAAGCTATGTATTTTGCCATCTGAATGGTTTCGTAAAAATTTTTCAAATAAAAGAAACTCACACAAATCTAGGATGCCAATAATTATAAACATCAAGGCTAATCTGTGCATTTAAATATTCTGTAAAATGTATTCATATATTAGACCAAAATTCTAATGAATCATCAAGGGGCATGAACTGAAGTTATGCATATTGTCAACATAATCTTCGTTTCATCAAAATCAGATATTAATTGTACCAAGAAAGTCAAAGCAATCAAGTCTTGGGTCCCCATTCAGGATTCATGTAAGCTTGAGCTTGAGCTCTAATCCAATTTCATGCAAGTAGGCTATAATCACTACAGTGTCTTGCATTAAACAGGGGAGGATTTCTCTCTTAAGCGTGGTGTTGAAAGGCATTAGTTTATTGTAAGCTTTTCCATAATTAGATGGATCAGTTTCAATGTAGTAAGTGTTGCACGAGTACAAACATGAATATTTATGACAAAAAGAAGAACAAAGAATATGCTGAACCTTCATTTGAAGATGGAACTCCTTCAAATGATGTGAATGCCTTTGATTCAGCGAAACCGAAACCTGCAATTAGGGTTCCATATTGGGTCAAAAGTTTGAAGGACGAGGAAGCAGATAAAATCAGACTATTAAAGTGAAGATGGTGAATTGAAAAGTTGCACCTCTAAGTTGCAAAGGTTTCATGGAAAATCCCAAAACAGCAAACGGAAGCATCAAGAGTGCTTCTCCCCAAAATGCACAGCGCCAGTTAAATTGGTTTCCAACCTAAATAACAAGCAAATGCAGCAAATGACATTCATAAAAAATTCCAAAAGAATATTAATTAGAGAAATAGCAGACTATTTCTGCTGCCAATAAAACAATATATATACCTTGAAAAATACAGATCATAAAATTCTCATATTTAGTTAAGAAGATTATGCTTGACAAAAATCTAAAAACAAGTGTCCAGTAAAAAAACTTACAAATCCACCATAGACATAGCCCAATGCAACTCCAGTAGGTATGCACATGTAAAATGTGGCAAGCCAGGCTGTTTTCTGGAACCACAAACAAAAATAAGAGATATAATGCACAATCAACAAAGAAGCTAAACAGTGAGTTAAGCCTTTGTAAACTTCCTATAGAAAAAAAAAGAAACAAAATCAAGCATACCTGAGCAGCTGGAGCATTGTCGTCTATAAATGGAGCTGCAAGACTAATGAAAGAAGCCTCTCCAACACCAACCAGCCTATATGCAAGACAGTGACGTGGTAAACAACTGACTCAAAGAGAAAAAGATGCAAATGACTGAACAGGAGAAAACTCTTTCATTCCACCAAAATTTTACACTTACATGCGACATATTGCAATAGACCAAAAGTCAAATGAACTCCCGCAACCTGCCACAGCAAATGTCCACACAGATAATCCAACTCCAATCAGCCTAAAAGGATTATGACTGCAAGGTAACAAAACACAAGAAGTTGTAAACTCAAAAAGGTAATCAAGGACTGCAAAAACAACTTTAAAATAGCATGATAATCCAAACCATATCACAGTTAGTAGAAAAACACACTACTGACTCGTTGAATTCAGGTGTGACTAAGCATCAAAGGAAACTAAAAACCAGATACATGATGGTGTCACAGGCAACTATTACTGGCTTGGTGAATTGCTATTTATTCCCACATGAAAAGTTGATGCAACATCTTTTCATTTGTTAACTAGTGAGGAAGATTTTCTGGATGTAATTTCAGCATATTCTCAGTAATTCTACTTTCCCATATTGTAGATATTATCCTGATATGTATTTCCTAATTACTTGATTTATATTTCCTAATTAGTGGTAGGATTTCTTGTATAAATACCTTTGTATAATTCAGTACCAATACACAAGTAGAACTCATTCACTCTTCTACGGTATTCTTCAGCATTAGCTGCTTAAGCAATTGTTCAGTTATATCCACTTTCCTTTTTTCATTAGCTCACACCCGGGGAGTCAATCCCTATGCGAGATAATGACTAAAGAAAAAACCAAAAGGTCATCATGCGCTTGCACAAACCATTCAGGATTGACATTATAATCAATAAAGAGTGCACCACAAGTGCCACTTGCTTTGCCAACACCTTTTCTTAGGCTGTAAATGCACTCACTCAATTTTAAATCAAGTTGTTTTAAAGTTTTGTGGTTTGTTACGATCATCTTACCTTCCACATAAATGAGCCCTCAATCTGGCTTTAACTACAAATTTACGCTAAACTATTCAAAACTGCCCCAAACAGTTACCACAAAATATAAACTATGTAACCTACTAGAAACTTTATCAGAATTTTGCAGAAACCAATCCATGCACAATGACAGCAGTAGCAGGTACGATGGATAATGAAGCATTTGAATCTTGCACCAAAGCAACATCATAGATAAAATTAATGAAAATCTCCACAAACACTTGCAGAACAGACGCGAACCTAAATTGAATTCAATCCTAACCTTTGTGAGTCTTCTTATCCTACAAACCCAATAATACAATTTACAATAACAAATTGAACGAAGTATCAAGCTATCGCCATCTTTATCAAACCCTTTACATTTTAAGAACGATATAGGGCTCTCAAATCTCACCTCTTTGCCAAGGAAGCAAAAATTGGAGAAGCCAAAAGAAGTCCAACCATAAATGCAGAAGACAGAACACCGTCTTGGAAATTGTTTAAGTTAAAATCTCCCCTGGAACCAAAAACAATAAAGGAGCTAATTAAACCAACAAACTTAGGCAGGCTTTATATGGAATAATATCGGTTGTGGAATTCGATTCAGTTAAATTCCTGCAAAAATCAATCTTAGCACGAAAAACAAAAAAAAATTAAAGAAAGAAACGTAACTGAATTCCAGAACCAGAAATGCAAATGCCTTTATCATCACAAGTTCTGATACTACCATTGACTCCGTTGCTAGCGATGGCACCTCGATCGACGTAATTTATCATATTAATCACGCAAAAAATGATCAATAACCTGAAAAAAATTCAATTATATTTAACACATTAGTTTTTGCTTTACCGGATTGTTGAATTGCAAAATGAACTAAAACAATAACAAAGATGCAACGTAATCACAGAAATTTGAAATACCTTTTGGGAGTGAACCATGAGGGATCCGAAACTGACTCGGGCCGAACTATATCGCCGGCCATGGTGACGGTTTCTTTGACCGTTAGGCGGGTATTGGTTTTCAGAAGAAGTCTGAACAGATTTCAATCCTTATGAAATATATAATTACAATACGCTCCCTCAAATTCACTTTTAATTATTAACTTTAAACTAATTAATTAATATTAAAAAATTATCCATTATTAAAATATTTCACCAAACCCATCAGTAAATAAAATAACCAGATCCATCCACCAAACCCATCAGTAAATCTCAACCGTCCATTTCACATCACACCCTCCATCGCTTGCTCCCCTTGCCTCGCCCTCCTCTATTTCTCTCTGATCTCTGTTTGCGATTGCGATTCGAAAGCATTAGCAAATTCTGCTAAGTATGGCTTTGTTGGTGGAGAAGACGACCAGCGGCCTCGAGTATAAGGTCAAGGATATGTCTCAGGCCGACTTCGGTCGTCTCGAGATCGAGCTCGCTGAAGTCGAAATGCCTGGTCTTATGGCTTACAGCCCTGAGTTCGGACCTTCTAAACCCTTCAAAGGAGCCAAAATCACCGGTTCTCTCCACATGACTATCCAGACCGCCGTGCTTATCGAAACACTTACTGCTCTGGGTGCAGAAGTCCGCTGATGCTCCTGCAACATCTTCAGTACCCAAGACCACGCCGCCGCTGCTATTGGCCGTGACTCTGCCGCCGTCTTCGCATGGAAAGGAGAGACTCCAGGATTACTGGTGGTGCACTGAGCGTGCTCTAGAAGGCGGAGAACCAGATCTGATCTTTGATGACGGTGGAGATGCTACTCTCTTGATTCACGAGGGTGTTAAGGCTGAGGAGATCTACGAGAAGATGGGTCAAGTTCCTGACCCCAATTCTACTGATAATGCGTCTTGACCATCATTAGAGTTGAAGACAGATCCTAAAAGTATCATAAAATGAAGGAGTGATTGGTGGGTGTTAGTGAGGAAACCACCACTGCTGTTAAGACATTGTATCAGATGCAAGGTAATGGAAGTTTGCTCTTCCCTGCTATCAATGTCAATGACTCCGTTAAGGTAACTTTCTTTATTCTTCTTTTATGGTTATTTCATAGATGTTCTTGATCTACTATGTATATTATATTTAGTTACTGATTAGGTTTCAGATAGCTTGGTTTGTGATTCTGTAGATTATTGATTTAATTAGTGAGTTTGGGAGTCCTTTGAAAGAAGAATAGTTTGGCATTCCTTTTTGCTCTGTTTTCAATCTGTGTCAGTGTGTTTTGTTCTTTATTATATAAAATTGACCATATATAAGTAAAATAATGCATGTATGTTATTAATTTTGTAATTAGGAATGGTAACTACTAATCGTAAGTAATACTATTTATTGTTTATTAATACAATTTTTAAAGAACAAAGAAAGTAAGATTCTTATATTTCATAAAATTCTTAATATGGATTCTTCTTGGTGTGCATGTCTAATCATGAATCATTGTTGTAATCTTGGTTGTATATTAAAGCTATTTTTTGATATTATCTCTAGCAAATCAATTAGATGAAACTGTTGGTTTAAGAATAGTCTTTAAATTAGTGTTCCTGAATGATCACGACGAATAATCCTTCATCACATCATTCTGGTAGTTAAGAAATGATTTGATTATACCTTGCATGATCCATAATTGAAGATTAAATATCTACAAAATAAACTTGTGTTGATCAGAGATCAATTCAATTCTTGTCGCACTCAATTCAGTTATTGCAGTGGATAGTTCATCTCTAGTCAGTGCAATTTTATTTTATAGATGTTCAATCTTTGGTCATGGATTATGCGAGTGATGATCAAACCATTCCTTAAGGACCAAAATGATATGGTCAAGGGTCAGGGATACTAGCTAAAAGTTTAAAGATCAAGGCAATACTTTCATCTAATTGGTTTGCTAAAAGTAATGTTAATTCGTCAAAAAAATGATTTTCATGATCAGGCATACGTAACAAGAAGAAGTCATATTGAGAATTTTATTAAAGGTAAGAATTTTACTTTTTTTGTATTTATAAACAGTGAATATTATTAGTTACTGTTGGTAGTTATAGAATTAGAAATATGCATGCATTATTTCATTGGTATGAGTTCAAACCATACAATTAGACGTCCAATTTTACATAATAAACAACCAAGCACAGTGATATAGATAGAACTGATTAGAAATAGAGCAAAAAGGAAAGTCGTAAAATGATAAGCAAAAAGGAAAGCCGTAAAAATGATAAGCAACATCAAACTTCTTTCAAGATCTCAACTCATTAATTAAATCAGTAATCTACGGAAGCTGAGGTCATAAGAGCAGAGATATTGACACTAATGGAAATGTTGGTCAAGACTCAAGAGGTGCAGAACCAAGCAAACTCAAGAGGCTCGGACCCGCACGGGTATAGCTCAGTTGGTACTCGGGTGGGTGTTGAGATACCAAGAGTCCACGGTTCGAGTCTTGGTAGCCGCAGTGTGGGAGTCACATCCTCTGGGTGGGCTCCTTGTGGGCACCAAAACCACGGACCCCATCTAGGAGATCGCTGGGTACCGTGATTTACCCCTCCACAACTATTCGGGCTCGGGTGTGGGGGCCTTGGGGTGAGTGCATCACCTTTGAGATACCAAGAGGCCCGGACCCTAGCTGAGCAGACCTAAGAGGCTCAGACCCCAATGCACGTGGCTAACACATCAACGCAATTGGATCAACATCAATGCAGTTGGATCAACAGCACTCTTATGAAAATGACTTTTGAATTTCTTTGATGATCATTTTTGTTCTTGATTTTCATCAAGGCTATGTTTGGAAAAAAGGAAAAGGAGGGAGAAAAGAAAATTTTGGAAGGAAAATGGGAAGGTAAAGTGATTTTACCTTGTTTATGAGAGTGAAAAATGAAAGGGAATGAAGAAAAATATTTTTATTTTCCTCTCAAAATTTTCCCTCCAAATTGGAAAGAAAGAGAGAAGTTAATGGCCTATTTTATGTTTATTATTATTTTACAAAATTAATCTTGTAAATATTATATTGATAATCATGTATTAATATTTTAATTTATTGTTTATTTTAATATTTTATTCATTTTATTTTCTTTCTTTATTTTTTTCTTTCCAACTCATATTTAGAAATTTAATTGATAAAAAATCATTTTATTTACTTTATATTCTATTTATTAATTATAATATTTATTAATTATAATAATAAATTTGTCATTTTATATAATATAATTAAATTTCTTGTTTTATATAATTTTTTTTATTTTTCATTCTTATTTTCCTTCCTCCTTTCCAAACATAAAAAGGTAAAAGAAAATAAAGAAAATAAAATTTATTTTCCTTTCTTATTTTCCTTCCTCCTACCTCTAATTTCCCAAACAAAGGCTAAAGCTATTGTTGATAAATAAATAAATATCTTTCTTGCAGTAATGGACAAGAAAATTGTCATTTTACGATCCGTGTTTGATTGTTGACAATGGTGTGATTTTTTAAAAATATCATTCTTTTTCACATATAACATGCTGTTTAGGATTGTGCTATTTTCCAAGTTTATCATTAATTAAATCAGTAATCTACAGAAGCTGAGGTCGCAAGAGCAGAGATATTGACACTAATAGAAATGCCAGTCAAGACTCAAGAGGTGCAAACCCAAGCAAACTCAAGAGGCTCAGACCCTAGCTGAGCTGACCTAAGAGGCTCAGACCCCAACGCACGTGGCTAACACATCAACACAATTGGATCAGCATCAATGCAGTTGGATCAATAGCACTTTCATGAAAATGACTTTTGAATTTCTTTGATAATCATTTTTATTCTTGATTTTCGTTAAGGCTATGTTTGGAAAAAAAGAAAATGAAAGAGAAAAGAAAATTTGGAAGGAAAATGGGAAGGTAAAAGTGATTTTACCTTGTTTGGGAAGAGTGAAAAATGGAAGGAAATGAAGGAAAATATTTTTATTTTCCTCTCAAAATTTTCCTTCCAAATTGAAAAGAAAGAGAGAAGTTAATGGCCCATTTTACTGTTTATTATTATTTTACAAAATTAATCTTGTAAATATTACATTGATAATCATGTATTAATATTTTAATTTATTATTTATTTTAATATTTTATTCATTTTATTTTCTTTCTTTATTTTTTTCTTCCCAACTCATATTTAAGAAATTTAATTGATAAAAAATCATTTTATTTGCTTTATATTCTATTTATTAATTATAATGACAAATTTGTCATTTTATATAATATAATTAATTTTCTTATTTTATATAATTTTCTTTACTTTTCATTCTTATTTTCATTTCTCCTTTCCAAACACAAAGAGGAAAAAGAAAGGAAAGAAAATAAAATTTATTTTCCTTCTTTATTTTCATTCCTCTCACCTCTAATTTTTCAAACAAAAGCTAAAGTTATTGTGGATAAATAAATAGATATCTTTCTTGCATTAATGAATAAGAAAATTGTCATTTCACATGTCATGCAGGCGACACATGTTTGATTGTTGATAATTGTGTGATTTTTTAAAAATATCATTCTTTTTCACATATTACATGTTGTTCAGGATTGTGCTATTTTCCAATCAGTTGGGTAAAATGAACAGTAAAAATGTGTCTTTGTTTTCTTTGATGATGATCAGTTTCATTCTTGATTTTTATTGAAGTTGTTGATAAATAAATAAATATTTTTCTTGCAATAATAAATAAGAAAATTGTCATTTCACGTCATGAGAGCGACTTGAGTTTGATTGCTGGCAATAACATTTTTTTTAAATATCATTATTTGTCTCATGCTTGTCAGTTGGGCGAAAGGAACTAAAAATGTGTCTTTATTTTTACTTCCCAAGATTTCAAGTCTAAATTTCTTTGATGATGATCAATTTCATTCTTGATTTTTGTTGAAGTAGTTGTTAATAAATAAATAAATATCTTTATTGTAATAATGAACAAGAAAATTGTCATTTCACATATTATACGGGCGATCCAGGTTCGATCGTCGGCAATGGTATGATTTATTTTTCAAATATCATTCTTTTTCACATATTACATGTCCAGGATCGTGTCGTTTCCATGCTTGTAAGTTGGGTGAAAGGAACAGTAAAAAATGTGTCTTTATTTTTCTCGAGATTTCAAGCCTGAATTTCTTTGATGATCATCACTTTCATTCTTGATTTTCGTTGAAGCTGTTATTGATAAATAAATATCTTTATTACAATAATGAACAAGAAAATTGTCATTTCACATGTCACACAAGCGACCCGGGTTCAATCATCAACAACAGCATGATTTTTTTTAAAAATATCATTCTTTTTTACATATTACATATTGTCCAGGATTGTGTCATTTTCCAGGCTTGTCAATTGGGTGAAAGGAACAGTAAAAACGTGTCACAACAATATGTTCAAATACAAGCACCTTAGTTATTCTATTAATTATTTAAGTTGTGCCATTGAAAGTGACACCTAAAAGCACAGGAAATCTAGCCAAGTCATATATTTAACCATCTTCTTCCACATTTGGAAGTTTTCTTACATTGAAGGCTATGTGGGAACCGAAGCTATTTGATTTCCATGCTCTTTTTTTCCTGTTCTGTTAACACAATAAAAAAAAACATTATTTAACATAATATATATATATATATATATATATATATATATATATATGAATATTTAGATTTAGAATATGATTATAAATTCAAGTAATGAGGTTTTCTAGAAGCAAATAAATTATATCGAGAGATTAGCATGTAAAGTTGTATTCAAAATACAATAAAGTTAAAGACAATTTGAAAAGAATAGATTATGTTTATTATTGTTATTGTTATTCATTCATTCATAACTTTATAATCATTTGAACTCATTTATATGTTCACTCGAATTAAAATTAAAATCTCATTCTCGTTATGATTTCATCATCGTCAAAGATATAAACTAAGATTATTATTTCAAGATAAACAAAAAATATATTTAAAATGCTTAGATTTGATTCAAATTCTTGAATTTATAAAAATAATTACTAATTCATTCATCAATATATAATTCATATAAAAAGAGACTTTATCCAACAAGTATCATAATGATTTAAAACGCAATATCAAAATCATTTGAAAATAAATAATTAAAATCTAAAGCATGGAAAAGAACAATAGAATAACCCAAGATGTACTTTATATCATACAAAGATCAAGCCATCGAGTTTGGTAATGGAAATAATATCTGTAACGCATAATTGGTCGTGTAAATCACAATACATTTGTTTCTTTAAAATAAATAATCAGATTTAAATGTTGAAATACCCAAAAAAAAACAAAAAAAGCTTTTAGAAAAGGTGGAACAAAAACATCAAACTTTGCAGAATTGTACTAAAAGTTTATATATCCATTTGTCCCCTAGTGTATGCACTCGTCGATGTAGACTCACAGAAAACTAATATTAAAAATTAATGCATTATTTAATTCAGATGATTTATAATGCATCTATTATGAATTCATAGTAAACCCATTGCAGATTTAGGAGGTGTTTAATATTTAATTTATTACATACTCGTATACGAATAGAAGAAATAACATCAATAATCAATTGATTAACTAATTAATTGATAATAGGACATCAATTTATTATAATAATTAATCGATCAATTTCACTGGACTAGGCAGGAGACACGATTTTAAGCACACGAAGATTTAAGCCTCAAGCCTCTTATTGCTAAATATAGTTGAATACTTCCTGTGAAAGCTGAAATAACTTACCTTCGTTCGATGCCCGACGATAAACCTCCAAAATAATAGCCGGGCTTCTAACATATACAAATCAGCACCATGTATAGATGAACATACTTCACAAATTTTTTAGTGCTGTGTAGGCAGAAACATGAATGTCATAGCACTCTGCGTCCCACGAGAAGTCCATTGCCATGGCATTTGCTATCTTTTGCTTCCATTTTGATGGGTTGTTCTTCTACAACAAAGCATTACGACAAATTCGTTAAGAAAAAAATGCAAACGAACAAGAGTTGGTTTCTTTTTGTCTGGCCTGAGGTACTCACAATTTCATCAATGGCCTCGCTGAGGGACATGTTTTTAAAAGTAGAGCTAATAAACTTGGAGAACTTTGAAGCCTCTTGGTCGTGATCCACAAAATCTCTTTTTCTGTTAAAGATGTGCCCGAATGAGCCGAATCCTTTATATACAATGTGAGGAAACAAGGGCGGGAATAACAAGATACTATTACCTCAATCTGTTCTCATTGGAATTGAATAAAATTGGAGGTGCTCCATATTTCAAAGCTTTGAGCTGCATTTCATAAATAACACGCAAGCATTACATATAGAGATGGATATTACATGCATGAAAAAAACAGCAAGCATCACTGAATGTGGACATACACGATAAAAAATTTGCTTCTAGGCCAACTGATTGAGAAGGGCAAGAACGTGGAAAATTAAAGTGAAACCACTTGCCAATGGATGAGGCCAAGATTTCATTCTGATAAAACATTGTGCTCAACTCACCGGCACTTGGAGCAAAGGATCATGGAAAGATGGACACAATATTATGTCCGATCCTGCAAATAGTAGATGCGCCAAAGCTTCATCATATTTGCTAACAATTCTCACATTTTCACCCTGAGGACATAAGAGAAAATAATTAGCAAGACATAGTCCAAAAAGTGCAGTTATTATTGTTATGTCCTTTGGGACTGGGCATGAGAATCAAATCAATAAACTAACATTTATTATAAGAGGTAAATGTAAACTCTACTGCTGAAGAAGTTGCAACTACCAGGTGCATTCAGGAAGATTACACTGATAAATTTCCAAAAGAAACATGATCCCCCCCACCCAATGCTTATCCCCTGTCTATGATAAGGATGATTGTAAATGTATAATTTGGCACAAAATGTCAAGAAATAGGATTTTATGTTTATTTTCCTGACAAGTTTGCTTCCCGAAATCAACTCATAAAGAGAGGTCTGTTGTACCTTGAGATCTTTCTGAAGAGTTTCCAGTGCAGTGTCAGGACTAAGCATTGTACTTCCCATGAAGACAAACTGTGGACAACCATTTATCAGATCAATTTCATGAAAAAGCTCCAGTGAACTGAAAACTGAATGTTGAAGTTCTACATATTCACAAGAATTCTTTACTGATTGATAAGTCTACCAACAGGAATTGAGAATTAATAGTCATATTACTTATAGTTTCTCTTATATTGAAAGAAGAATTTACACCATATTTATACATACATTGACTCTATAAAATAGGAAACTAATGTATAGGAAACAAAATCATATCAACCTAATAGAATCCTATTCAACAACATAGGAATGATCTTTAGGAATTATAGACACACTTCCTTATATACAGCTTTCCTAATTTACAATAAGTAAAAGTAAGAACCTGCACATAATTCCTGGCAGTGCTCTTAACAACTGCCTTCAGGTTATCCAAATCAAATTTTGACAATTCTGATAAGATGCATCCTACCTGAAATTTGACAATTGAAACAGTGTTGATCAGGCCATTACATACATGTGTGTTTTCAATTATATGTGTGCATATGCATGTGAAGTTGAAGGCATCACAAATGTGATTCAAATTTCAATACAAGAACTTCATCATATCTGAAAATCCTTAAAATGAAATATAGTTATAGGATGAGATTTGTTTTATAGTCCTTGCATATGACACTTTGGCACCCTGCTCCTACCCACTTCTCCTAACAGACAAGTGGATTTAGTCGACAACATTCTTCTCAGAAAACATTACTGAACTAATTATTTATGCACCATTCATCTTTTCATGACACTGATACTGCATGAAAACATTCAGGAAAATGGATACCAGGGTCCTATATGCAGCGCTTACAAGAACAATAGAGGTGGTGTTGGGCAATCCCACAGATTCCTGCAATTCAACTCTGCAAACAGCCTTCCCTTTCATGTCATCATCGCTATAATATGCAGGAAGAAAACTGTCTCTGGAAGGATCCCAGGTGGCCTTGTCAAATCCACAGGGAGTAACAAGCACCTTGTCCCTGTGAACCAAAAGCAGATGAGCAGATTCAGCAAACTCAAAGTGAATTATAGCCTTAGTTCCAAGTTACTTTGGACCGGCTATATGGATTCTTTTTCTCCACTCATCTCCATTTCCACCTGCTACCCCCATCTAATGTATATTTTAAGCGGATTCATCAAACTAAATAATAATACGTGCAAAATGCATTATTAATGCATGACATATCTTTACCTAGAAAACATTGGCTAACATACAAGAAAGAACAAAACAATAACATTTATGTGGTCATAAATTTCTACTTCCATGGTTCTAATAGTAGAGAATAGAACGGACATGCAATCAAAAAAGAATTGTCGAACCACTTACTGGTGAATGGATAAGGTAGGCCCCAATCCATGATTCATGTCATGAATAAACACAGCTTTTGAATGTGTGAATGACACTATCACAACTTTATTTGAATATACAACTCCACCCTGCAGATAGTAAATCAAATAACATGACTCCAGATGGAAAAAGAGATAAAAGTTGTACAATTTAGAACATCTTGATAGTGGACATTGTAGACGGGCAAAAAAGAGAAAATGGTACGCATGTGAGGCTAAATTAAGAAGAGCACACAAGGTTAATGGAACATTTTAAAATGGAAACCATGCTTTTGCTTTGTTTAGTGCAGCAATCTTTTCATCCAAATTAAGAGTTAAGACAGAAGAGATCCAAGTTGTGCAATTCTTGAACATGTTATGCATATCAAAGATATAAGGCTTATATAATGCAGAAAAATAATGAGTTTAATAACAACACTTTATCTTGGAATTGGAATTGTCACAGAAAAAAGAATGCAGGGAGAATATGTTTTCTTGCTTTGTGGGATTCTTTTCATTTGCTTCCCAAGAAGGGTAGAGATTTGGTCTTGGACCATAAGCATTTTTATTTTCATCTTATACTTCTTTCAACACCATCGTGTCACACACATAATAGAAGAAAAAAGCTAAATCCATAACTTAGTTTACACGATATTTATGTGTGTGTCTGTGTACATGTTCATGTCCATATATCTTCAAATAGTAAATGCTGATAATCTTTAGATGGAGAGAAATGTATGTACTATGTCTTAAATTTCTTTCAATAAAGGTAGCTTCTACAATTCTATGCTTGCATATGCTTTTGGAGCCTTGGGGGCTTCTTTTAGCAATCGCATTACTTTTTTAACTGGTACTTTTGTTTTTTTGGTTTGGATAACTAGTTCTTTAATTATATTATTTGTAATTGTCTATTGAGTGGTATTGGAGGTTGTCTTCTGCTCCACAGTGTCCCATTTTCTTTATTAAATATTTTTTCTTATGAGTGAAAAAGAAGAAAAGATGATATCAAATATTCAAAGTGAAATAGATAGTCAAGTAAGTAGAGGATATGGCCCGAACTTATTTTATTGCGACTACACTGAAAGAAATAAGATGTGCAATGTTTACCTTTAGAATATTGACAAATTGTGTCTTGGCATTATCTTGCAAGCGATCAAGACGTTGAAGTCTATCAGGATCAAGTCCACAAAGTGCTAGCTTATCAGGTTTCTCAAGGCACTAAAACAAGTACATACTATGGCCATTATATTATACAGTGCTATAAAGGGAAAGGTCGGAACTTATAAAGCCATTATGAATTATGCACAAAAATACTACCTGTGAATGAAGGCTGTGACATGTCAACAAAATTTTAGTACCTTCAAGCCCCTGTACATTGGAACAAAAGTTAGATAAAATAAGTTTAACAAAATCATATATCTGTTCCTTCTATTGCCCGAAGAGACAGAAAACAAAATGTATATGACGAGAAAGTTTCACAGAAAATAATGCAACACATCCATCAGCTAATGGATTAAAACTTTTCAAGCGAAGCCTGGCCCAGATCTAGGGATAAAAATATCACTGAAAAGGATTTCCATGTCAACAAAATCAAATTTCAATACAATATGTTTATGGACTCAAAATTTGCTGGTTATTTTCACTGTACAAAGCTTGTCAATGAAAAATGTTACATCATCCACTTTGGAGTTGATACAAAGAATCGTGAAGAAAAACAAACTTTAAGGCGACCAAACATTTTTGCAAGGTAAGGCTATTTAGAAAACCAGATTGTATCCGAGCACATAACTACATGTTTGAAGTGAGCTTTAGGGTGATGCTGTAATATGGCAAGTTGCTGCCAAACCAATAGAAATTATTAATTCAAATGAAAAGAAACAAAGTTCAACTTGCACCTGTTTAACAAAAAGATCCCAGAAGAGTGGTCCAACAATAGCAGTCTGCCAATTGTGTATGTGCAACACATCAGGCTGTTTACCGGATTTTGTTAAGAAATCCAATGAAGCACGAGAGAAATAGCTAAACCTGAGACCAGAATTGGATAACCACATACAAGAAAATTTTTCAAGGAAATCCTAAACCCATTGATATTCTGCATGAAAGGTATTTTTAACAGTTATTAACAACTAACTATTGGTTAAACTGCCTTTCTCAAATAACCAAGTTGAACACATTGCTTAGCAGCTCTACCAAGGAATCAACTTATTAAATTAGCATAAGAGATTCAAAACTGGCGTAAGCTAAACAACTGGGAATTATTAGAAATGAATCAATCTTACCGTTCAAAGTCATCTGTGTAGCCATACACCTTCTCACGGTTAAACAAGGATGAGTAGTTCAAAGGTTCAATAAATATAACTCCAATGCCATTGACAACCCTGGAAGGTGACAAAATAACAACAATATCAGCCGAACCCCTTTAACAGTAGGTGCAATATTGAAGCAACATTTGCTCAAATATTGAAGATCTTCATAAGGCAAACTGTAATGCAACTTATCAAATAATCATTCATTCCAAAGGCTTAAATTGTTTGGTGAGGCTACAAAGACTGGGTTTATATCTCTGGTACAACTCATGGGAACCCAACCTAATCTTAGGGCATTAGTGGACAACCAAAACTCACCCGGTCCAAATCTTGTTTCCATGCAACTGACCATTAAAATATGAATAAGACTCTCCTTGAACTTCTCGCAGGCCTTGAATTACACTAAGGTTCAAACTCGCATACCTGTTTACACAGTAATCTTTGTCAGGATGATGAATTATTCAGGTTCACAATGTAACTTCAAACATATAAATTTTGCAATATATTATGAATGATGTGCATATGGTCAAATAATTGAATAGAGAGAGAGAAAGAATCTCTATCGAGTTAGTTCTGGCAGACAATTTTCCAGCAAGCTTGCAGTCATGCAACAATCCCCCTTCACTCTTAGTGCCTAAGGACAATGTCATTAGAAAATAATAAAGTGTAACTAGTTGAGGAACAAAACATTAAACACCCTAGCAATTGGAATGCATTGTAAACTTTTTATGCACGATCATCCTTGTACTAAGCAACGGAAGTATTATTCATCATAAGTCATTAGGAAAACAAGCCACAGAAGGTATTTGATAACTTGACCTAATACCTAATTTAATCGTTTCAACATTTATTATGTTTAAGCCAGGTTAGATAATGTAATTTAGACCAACTTAATTTATGCAATTAAATTGAAAGCATTTGAAAGGATAAGTTAAAAATTTTGACTAATATCTCAAAACTTTCTATAAAAAACACTTCTATACCACTAAAAAACATAACACTTTCAAATCATATTAAAGATAAAATATAACAAACGATAAATCTCATTCGCTTTTTAATAATTAAATTTATCATATATTCAACACTCGTAATTTTTGGTACTTGTATTATTCAACATTTACATCAAATTGCACAAGATAGCAAAAAGTGTTTAGTTTGTTCATCATCTTAAGAAGTATTCATAAGTGAACTTATTGCCAAGGGATTTTATCAAAAAAATAAAATATGCCAGCTTCAATTGGATGCAAATGGCCAATGTGAAAGTTAAGAGCATTTTGCAATTAACTTTAACTTGAGTGCATAAATCTATAGAACTTTTTTGGATATTAAAATTTTTAGAATCATTTTACATACACTAATGCTTTTACAAATGCACTGAAATTTTCACTTCGTATCCAAAACAGCAATCAAAAAACAATGTGGAAGATTCCATCCAATTGTTTAAATAAGTAAAAAACCTCCCTTCACACACACAACACATATTTGTGGTTATTTGCACAAATCAATTGTTATGGAAAGAAGTAAACAAAATTCCTATAAACATAATTAGGATCAACATCCTACGCTTAACATTTCTATGATTCATTCACAAGCAATCCAACCGAATATAAAGGAAAAGATGAGAAGCATTCATTACTTAGGCAAAATAACCTCTACCAAATGGCCCCTCTTCTGCAGGGCATGCGATAATCCTGTCACATAAGATGCCAACGATCCAACTTCTGCCACAGGTGCCATCTCGGTACAAATATGGACAATGTGCAAACCACTCCTGAATTGGATGATAATATTGAACATAACATCTTACTACAGAAGAAAAGGTGTGATAAAAAAAAAAAAAAAAGGAACATGATAAAACAAAATTATGTGAAAGTAATGCAATAAAGAACAATTGCACAGAATACATATGTAAGTCTCTTTTGTTTGGATGTACGGATGTGAAGTAAGCTGTTTACAATAATCAATAAATGATTGTACCTGCACATAACTTATATTCTAAGTCTAAATGCCATAAAACTGATGATGATTAAATATACATGCAACTAAGTTTCCTTTTAAGCTACCAATTTGATAGAGTTTAGCATGTTGTTCTTAAGCTTTCAGGGGCAACTACAGCTGAAAGTTACATAACATGATTTTAAGATACAAAAATGTAGAAATCTCATTGGAATATTTTACTTTTTGCTCCCATAAGAGAAGTGACGAAGTTCAGTGAGAAGCTCAGAATCACTTTTCTCCACATTGTCGAAGAGCATATCAGCTATGCTAAGTTTGTAATCAATAATTGCCTTTCTTAAATTAGACGCCTCAGCAGCTGTCATCATACTCATAAGGACCATTGCATCAATTCGAAGCAGCAATTCGCAGCACTTAGCTTGTTTATCTGATTTAGGAAGGAGAATCATCAAGACTTTACTCAAGGATAGTGACCGCCAACTCTTAATTTACAAATAATTCATTCAGTAGCCAAATTTATGCATTAAAATTCAACCAGCTAAGTATAGAATACTGCCTTACAAATTCTCGAGTGAAACATGAAATGTATGGTCGCACCTCCACTTTTCATGTATAATTAGCATTATGATTTCTTAAAGAGGCAAAAAATAAACAAACCAGCCTGTGATTTCTTTCTATGATAAGATTAAAAGATAGTGTGCCTGAACCTATCAAATGAATATTTAATACCAATATAAAATACAACTAAAAATTCTAAAATCCCAAAGATAGATATAAATGACCTATTCCAGCAGCAGCAGCCTGTTTTTCTGCCTCCAGTTGCTCAATTTTATCGAGCAACAACTCTTTCTCCTGGTTAGCTTTGTTGAGTTCCTCAACAGCCAGTACACGCTGTTTGTTCAAGTATAGAATATCTGATACAAAAAAAATCACCGCCAAAAAAACGCCAGCATGACTTAAATTTCTGATGAGTATAAAATGACAAAAACTAATCAATCATGTAACAACCAAAAGTCTCACTCTGCTGAGCTTCTTTAAAGAACCGCCATATATCATTATATTTCGATCTCGACTCAGGATTAGACGGCAGAACCTATGGACAAATGACAAAGCAATAAAAACCCAACCAAGCCAGAATGCTTCTCATTTAGAGAAATTACATCATAACCACACAGTTAAAGAAAACAACATTTATACCTGAGACATTTCCCCATTATCATGACTTTCTACCCTGAAAGAAGTAAATAATCACAAAGTCTGATTAAGGTAACACATCCTGATAAATTAAAAAGTAAGACAAGGAGTGAATTAGTGTCAAACACTCACGGAGAAGGCTCTTTATACAAACCATTACCAGCTGCTTCCTCATTCTTCCTGCAAATCAATTCAAAACAAAACAATCAAAACTACATGAGATTGAAATTTATTAATCTGTTTATTCATTAAGAATCATTACTTTAAGCAGCAAATTAAATGAGATTTCAAGGATTTTCTGATTCTTGTGGTGTTGATTTTAGAAAAGCAAACAGGCGAACCGATCGCGGGGTTCAGTGAAAGCGAAATCTCCATTATGCTTTGCAGGCAAGTGTTCTTCTTTCTCGTTTTTTTTTTTTTTCTTTTCTTTTTTTTTTTTTTTTGGTAGAAGTAGCAGCACAGAGGGAAACTGAAAAAGTAATCACACTTTAGTGACTATAGATTTTTTATTTGAAGTTTAATAGTAATTATTTAATTTATTATTTATTATTATTTATTTTCACATTAAATAAAAAATTTGATTATCTTAATTGATTGATATATAATGATTTAATTTTAATACTTTTATTCCTACAAAAAAATAATCTGAACTATTATAAAGCTCAATTAAAATTTTATTTTTAATTTTATCATATTTTATTTTTCTTGAAAATTATTTAATTATATTTTGACAGTTAATTATATTTTAATTTAAATATAAATTTCATTCATGATAAAAAAAATGAAATACAATCCATTTTTATTGATTAGTTAATTGGTTTCTCTTATTTATTAAAAATATAATTAATATTTTATTAATCATATTTCATTTTTAATAAAATGAATAAATTTTATATGATAATTATTTTATAAATATAATTGAAATGTGTAAAATTAGTATTTAATAAAACAAATTTTATATTTGGTAGTGACAATTTAAATACATAAAAAATAATGTTTAATATTTAATTTAATTTAATTTCATGTAAAAATGTATTTTCTGATTAAAGATTTTATTTATTATCTTATAAAACCGAAACTTAACTTCTAAACTCTCGAAATAAATAGGAATTAAGGCTATGAAAAAAACCTAACTAGAAAAAAAATTGGGAAAAAGTAAGAGACGCCAATTATAGAGAAAGAAGCCCCAGCGATTGGAAACTGGCGTGAGGAAGAAAGCAGTCTGTGGGTAGATGCTCAACGGAGGTATGCGTTAGTTTGGTATTATCTGCATCATTAACACTGTTTAGAGATATTTTTGTTTTTATAAACAATGGATCTGTCTTTCTTTTGGGTATAATTTCTTTTACCTTTTATCAATGGATGAAGCTTTGTGGATTGTATCAGTTTACTGTACACTGGAAGTTCATATAAGTAAATTCCTTTTCTTTTCTTTCACTGGAAAGAGCTTGCTTTATCTTGGGTTATCTTGAAAGCTCTGCAAGTGATTGGATGTTTCTGCAAGTTTGTGAGTGTATGTTTTGTTGGTATTTCATTATCTTAGGGCCTCATTTGTTTGCAGTATAGAAGAGATAGATTTGGATTAATCAAGATTCAAGCTTTCCAAATGTCCAAAAGGTTTATGCACATTAACCAGGAAAAGAACTAGAAAATAGACTGTTTTCAGTGAATTGATAAGCCGCTTTTCGGAAAAAAAAAAAAAGAGAATGAATTCCTCTGTTTTCAGTGAATTGATGGGTCCGATTTGAATCATTGGACTTGACTGAATGCCTCTGGTAACTTATACGAAGTTGGAAACTTCTTTTGTATAATCTATGCTCTCTGATTTTCCAATCCTTAGAATGGAAATCCAAGAAGAAGGAAAGCCTAAAACTGATTATCCAAAGGAGAAGATCTTACAGATTTTTAAAGACTTCTTGTCAAGGTACTAGCACTTCTGAAATTGAACAATTCTCTCCTGGTTATCTTCATTGAAAGGTTATTTTATCCCTCAGTGGCCGCTGCCTTGTAATTATAGGGTAGCAAAAGTTGAGGAACTTGGGCCTATTGGAAGTAGATTGCTTACTGGGTTTCGACAAGGACTTGGTATGTTCCTTTTTTGACATTTATGATTATGGGTTGCTATCATTTCTGCTTATATATTTCATTAATTTTAGACGTTTTCTTTTAATGAATGCCATCTTTGTAATCAATTTTATTTGTGTAGAATCTCTCAGGCGGCCTCCTATAAACATGGAATCTGAGTTAATGCAAAGCGTCATTAAAGCCAATGAGACGGGAAGGCTTAGATCATATATTGCAGCTGGATGTATCAATAATTATGATAGAATTGAAAATATGAGCAAGTGTAAGTGCTACTGTAGTTTTGTTAGCAAAAATGTAGCATTCACTGCATTTTCATGGATGTGCTTTGTTTTCTTAGCAATCAATTAACTAGTTAGTTTATTGAAATATTCACCGAAATTAGTTTTTCTTTTCTTTTCTTTGTCAATATCATGAGCAAGGAATGGCATCTGTATATATAGTTTCTTTTACAGCTGCCAAATGATAGAAGATGTCCATGTAATTGTTCAGATAAATTAACTCTGCAGAAGTTCTAAAATTCATAAAGGTCATGAACAAGCGATTGCATTTTTACAAATTTTTATCTCTTTCAACGCGCGCTTTGTCTATAGGACAAGATCATCTTCATACAGTTAACAGCATTTCTGTTTGTTACTTTCATCGTTCCATTTCATTTTTACACTTATCGAGTGTGAGTGTTTGTACGCAGAAGTACAGACATGCATCCTCGGACTTCATGACCATTTAAATAAAGGTGAGTTTCTTTAACAATTATATTTTGATTTTTTATTGCTTTTTTTAGTATTATTTTTGATGTGTCTCAAGTTGATGATTGATATCTGCTGATCAGTTTTTGTTACAAAAGAATTTCTCTAACGTCTGAACCTTTCTATTTACATGATATATTTCTTTCCTTTACCATGTTTCATTCTTCTCCTTGAGCTTCTGTTACATTCTAGCAGCTAATCTTCTGATATTTAAATTGTTAATGGGCGTTGCAGTGAAAAGCATAATACATGAACTGCAAAATCTTGTGGAGGATTTAACTATTGTTATTAATTCTTCTCAAGAAAGTTTGATTGAAGATTTATGTGGAAAATTGGATCAACAAGCAACTATAGAACAGGTGAGGAAATATTGTAATTCCGGTCATGTATGAAAATTAAGACTAACTTTATTCAAAGTTGGTTCAAGCTAACATTCCTCATTTAAGTTATGCTAAACTACTGATGTTTGTCGCTAGGAAGAGGCATCATCATTGGGTGATCAAGAACCCAAAATGACGGATTACGCTGCGCTGATTGGGATCATTTACAGTATGGTAAAGCAGGACTATGTGATGCAGGTAATGAGCTTTCATCTAGCCCTTTAAACTTCTGTTTGGGGAAATGCAGTTAGACTTCTGATTGAGTAGTGATATAATTCTTGTTGCAGGAAAAGATTGTTACTTCACTAAATCTCAAAACTCGATCTGGGGAATTGGAGAGCTACTGTCTGATGTGGTCTCTGCGTCCATATGTCAATGATGAGATTATGCATAAGGCCTGGAAGCTTATTCATTAGATGCAAGCACTGCTATGACATGTTAGAGACTACTTTTGATGTGAATGCAGTTCCAGTTGTTGATATATATCAAGTGTTGCAATGGCTGAATTATAGAGAGGAATATGCAGATATATTATTCAGTAGCATGCATGCTTTTTTCTATTTTCTTTATCAAGACTTTCTTATTTTTCATATTTTGATGGAAAATAAAAATGATGAAAAATATATGTTGTATTGAATATTAGCAAGCTAAATGACAGCAACCAGACATGATCGTGTTACGGTCAATGCTCAGGAAACATGAACATATGGCTATACGGCCATTTTCTTCTCTCACCAATAACTCTAGTAGGACATGGAACTTTTGATTATGAATCTAACAAAAGGAAACAGTCGTTAACACGTATCATGATATAGAAGTGACAACAATCTAACTCTTATTCTATGGGGTCTACTACCATCCCCTTGTCCTCCGCTTTCTGGCAATTAGAAATTTGGACCAGCTGCAAGAATTTCCTCTGTGAGTTTGCTGTCTTTTCCAATCTTGTGGTCAGTGAAAACTTCGAAGTTAGTCTTGAACAGACCAGCGAGTTTCAACAGGGTGTCCTTGTAAGCATTCTTATCCGACCACTGCAACCCCAAATTAGATTATACATTAAACCTTTAGTACGGTAGCAAAAGATAATGCAATCAAGTGATCGACTGAAAGATAGAAGGAAAAAGTGGAAATAAATTACTGACAGTGTTCACAGGGTCTAGAATTTCAGAAGGCACTCCTTCAACTGCAGTTGGGATCTCAAGACCAAAAACTTCAGTTTTCTTGTACTCCGCTTTCAGGAGACTGCCCGAGTGTATGGCATCGATGATTTTTCTCGTATATGGTAGCTTGATCCGACTACCTGATCCATAGCTGTAGAAACATTCCAGACACATACCAGTTCAGCTTTCTCAAAAAGGAAAAAAGACGCTGCAATTTTGATTGGCCATCACTGTTTATTACTAGTGTTGGTGAATACAATACCTTCCACCTGACCAGCCAGTGTTAACAAGCCATCCTGTGGCTCCATGCTTCTGCATCTTATCAGCCAACATGGCTGCATACTTCGTGGGATGCAACATTATGAATGCAGCACCGAAACAAGCTGAGAATGTTGCTCGTGGTTCTTTCACACCCTCTTCTGTGCCAGCCACCTGCACATATCATTCGTCAGGAATTAATTAACTGAATGCAATTTTTATGTCAGTGAAGGTGAACAGATTTTTACCAGAGCAGTGTAGCCACTGATGAAATGGTACATGGTCTGCGCCATGTTTAGCTTGCTCACAGGTGGAAGAACACCAAATGCATCACATGCCAGAAGAATGACATTCTTCGGGTGCGGACCAACACATGGTATCTTAGCGTTTGGAATGTACTCAATTGGATACGATGCTCGAGTATTCTCTGCAACAACCCGAAAAAGAGATGAAAAATGTGAAGTAAGAACAATTTATTGGGAAAAAGAAGTCTTCAAATTAGTTCCATTTACCTGTGACGCATTTGTCAGCATAATCAACCTCCCGAGTGTGTTCATCAAACACCACATTTTCCAACACTGCCAAACGTATCATTTATAACAATATTAATTTCTTTATTCTTCAATTTTAGTGTATGATTAAGACCAGAGCTGTAGTGTGGTACCAGTTCCAAACTTGATGGCGTTCCAGATTTCAGGTTCCTTCTCTCGCGAGAGATCAATACACTTGGCATAGCAGCCTCCTTCAATATTTGACACTCCAGTCTCGGTCCAGCAATGTTCATCATCTCCAATCAGGTACCGATTAGGATCAGTAGAAAGTGTCGTTTTTCCAGTACCTGAAGAAAAATTTCAAAATAAACAGACCATCAGTATTGAAGAAAACCAACAATAAGCACATAAGAAAGCTCACCCAATGCACAAAGTGCACCCGAGAGGAAGGGGAGGTGGGCACAGATATGCTTATCAACAAACAATAAGCATCAAAACAAAATATCGAACACAGAGGGAAATGTCACTAAAGATAAAAGTTAGAAGGCACATATCGTATGGCTAGGCTAGGCTGGGCACCACATCTCGATGGATGACGTGGTGATACTATACCTGACAATCCAAAGAAGAGGGCAACATCTCCATCTTTTCCCATATTGCAGCCAGAATGTAAGGAGAGGATTTGACGCTTAGGCATGAGATAATGCATAACACTGAAAAGACCCTTCTTCATTTCCCCGGCGTACTGGGTGCCGAGGATGACCATTTCCCTTCTAGCAAGATTCAAATCTATGCTAGTAGAAGATGTCATGTAGTGTGTGTAACGATTACATGGGAACTGGCCAGCATTGTATATAGTGAAGTCCGGAGTACCGAAATTCTCCAGCTCTTCAGGAGTGGGTCGGATGCACCTGCCACCCACCCAATTATCCAAATTGCATTTACTTTAGCTCATAGACCATACACTTGTTTTTTTAACCACTTTTCCTCCATTGTTACGGGGGGGATAAAGTCCAATGTATATATAATATCATAATTAACACTTTACATCAACGATAGAGGAGACTTATCTGGCAGGCTTGACATTTCTGCGACAGAAATAGAAAAATACAGCCTCTAAAAGTTAATGATTCTGAAGTTTCACTTACATATTGTGCATGAACAGTGAATGATAAGCTCTGGCAGAGACAATCCGAACTTTGATTCTGTTATCGTGATCCCAGTTCAAAAATTGATCATTTACGAAGACCTGTCAATAAAAATTCTCATCAAATTAGAGTTATAATTTAACAAAAACAATTCAGAAATAGAAGGAATGAGTCAGCGTCCAAAAACAAGGCTAATTCATCAAATTTATTAAGCTATTCTAAATTAGAGACCATTAAGGTAGGCCAAAGTTCTATGCAGAAGCCTTATTAACTTGAGCTATTCTTCACTTGTCATGACTAATCAAAGTAAAGCAAAGTTCTTTGTGACCAGCACAGGTTTCTGTTAACTGGATAAAATATAGCATAAACTTGCAAAAAAAGTCTTAAAGGGAAATAAAATGGCTCAAATAACGACAAAGTTGCTACTCCCAAGGGATATCCAGCAGTATGGCCAACTAAGAGAAGAAAACAAAAAGAATACCATCATACCATATGTTATATCTCTGACAAGTAACTAATTCCAATAATACACACACACACATATATATACAAGTACAAGGTGAAAACATTTTAAAAGAATGAAAAGGAAAAGGATGGACCTTGTCCAAAGAATTCAAGTAATCAACGGCTCTTTCTCTGTTAACCATGAAAGTGTGTTCGTCCATTTCAATGTTAGGTGAGCCCCTGTAGAATTATAAATTTGCGATTAGTCGTTAATTAACAGCATTATTCAAGGTTAATTAAGAAACAAATTAAGTTAATATCAAGGAATCTGTGTGTAAATTAACTTGAAACAAATAATTAAAGAAATAAACAACTTACTTCCCCCACCAAAGCTCCTCGCTCGTTTCATCGTCTTTGACGACACGCTTATCTCTGGGAGCCCGGCCAGTTTTAGCACCGGAGAGGGTGGCTAATGCACCAGTTGACGTTATGAACGATCCTTTCTCGTACTGTATTGCTTGCTCATATAGCTCTGCACCAAATGAAATTAACATGAAAAGCTGGAGCACATATTATGCAGAGAAATATTAGGAAGTATTTTATAGTACCTGCAGGAGAAAGATTGTAGAGAACATGGGTGAACTTCAAAGAGCTGTCACTGACACTGATAGTTGGGGCGGAGATGTGGTGATGCTCAGTAGGGGCAATCCTGCTCTTGTTTGCTGGGTCTCCTCTCACCACCTTTGGTCCTGTTTCTCTCGTCAATGATGCCAATGACGCACTGTTCCATAATAATTCCAACGAATCAATCACTGTATTCTATTTTTGCATATTCTATGAAAATTTCCATTTTCTACTCCTCCAATTACTACGATTATTTTAGGTGTTAAATTTTTTAAACTGAGTTTCTAAATTATATCATATTATTTTCTGATATTCGTCTCCCTTTCCCCAGGGGCAATTTGGCAATTTTGAATCTAAAACACATGTTATGTAATAAAAGTTCGTGGAAGATAATAATTTGTTGAAATTTTTTTACTTATTGTTTCTTTAAGAGATATATTACTGAAATATAATTTAATGGATTATAGCATAATAATAATTTTAAAAAAAGATTATATAATCAAAATATAAGAACGACAGGGTAAAAATGATTTTGCGGTGTTTCAAAACGTGTCGGTTTTTTATTCAGGTGAACACCCGCCATCCTCGTGTCCCCACACAAAAAAAGGAAAGATCCATCACGGCGTATGTTTACGAATCAGATCATCGCCACCGTTGATTTTGATCACACAAGCCCATGTCATCCCTGACTTACTACTTGCACATGGTCTCCCCGCTTTTTCGGATCCAACTAATTTAATTTTTGACATTATTTTTAAAAATAAAATGGTAAAACGTGATCTCATCATTTAACATTTGTCATGGATGGAATTTTTTTAAATGAGTTATATTATTGATAAAAAGAAAAATATATAGGATCCTATTATGATAGAATGTGTGCGAGAACAGAATAATACCTGATGGACTGTAGCTGCTGTTTTTGACGTTCTTCTTCGGAAATAGCAGCAAAAGGACCTTGAATCATGTTACTAGGAGTTGATGGAGCAGATTTCTTTCTCTGAAGAGAGTGCAGCTCATCAATAGTCTGTGCCTTCACCGTCGGCGCCGCCATGTCGTGACAGATCCCTTCATGTTTTTCACTTGTCGTTATCTTTTTCAGTCCAGCCCTTGGCGAAGCACCCACCGATGTTCCCTTTCCTTTCATCGCTACCTCTCCATTACCGTTTGCCGCCATCTCTCTTTTTTCACTGCATAATCACAAACAAAAAGAAAAAAAAAACAGTTACAGAAAATAATCATATAAAGTTGTGCTCAGAAGAACAGCGTCACTGCTCCGCAGTCTCTGAATAGTGGAAAATGTCATTTTAGCATGCATTAGTCAGAAACTCATTAATTGTTTGAAAATGACACAGCCGATTGAGAGAAAAATCAAAACAGAAAATATATATCATATCATGAATACAAGTTTAGAAAAAGAAACATACCAGCAGCACAAGAGAAGCTAGCGAGAAGCTGAAAATGAAAGAAGAAGAAGAACAAGAAGAAGAAGAAGAGAAGCTAATGAGAATAACAGGAAAATAAAATCAA
Organism: Dalechampia spathulata; assembly: GCA_948192965.1. NCBI lineage: Eukaryota > Viridiplantae > Streptophyta > Magnoliopsida > Malpighiales > Euphorbiaceae > Dalechampia > Dalechampia spathulata. The sequence goes on from CANYBF010605655.1 coordinate 48,554, forward strand.
GAAGATGAAATGGATCATGAGAAACAAAAGAGGTTGATAGACGATAAATGCAATGAGAAGTGGATGGGAAAACAGAGACGAGGAGTCGCTTTATAAAGGGTTTCCAAGTAGAGGAATGGTTGAGTTAACCAGAGAAGGGTAAACCATGGTTAGAATTTATCCCCGTCTTTGCATAGGTCAAGCTCCGAAAATTAGGAAAAAGAATTTTCAAAACTAAAATATGAAAAATAGCAATTGTGGGGTCCAGATAAAGACAAGAACAAAATCTGGTGGTCCCTACTATTAGCTATTGGAACGGCGAGTAGTTTTGTTTGGTCTCTTTGCGTAATCTCGTTAATACTGATCCGTTGGACAACTTGGGTACTGGTGATAGAAAAAAATTATATACTCTGATTACACGTAGAGATAATTGATAATTTAAAATAATTATTTAAATTAATATTTTAAATTATTTATTTATTTTCAGTTTGATCATTTAATTTAAATAATTTAATTTACTGAATCAAATCAAAATAGTATTCAAAATGAGAAATAAAAATGTTGATTTACTTTTATTCATTACATATTTAAATTTCAAAAGTTTATATTAAAAACACTAATATGGCATTAAAAATTTACAATAACTAAAATTCAAAATCACATTATCAATTCCATATATCAAATTAATAAATTTTATAAATTTTTAATGATCAAATTTATTAAATTATTTATATATTTAAAATTTAAAATTTTTAATATTATAATGCTTAATACTTAATTTCCGTATCCATTTTTAATTTTACTAATTATCATCTTAATTTAGACCATTGTAAAGTAAATAAATTAAGATTTACTGATTTTATTTATCTTTCATCATTAATTTTCAATATATATCAATAAATTGCTTAATTTAAAAATTTAAATTTAATATTATAAAAAACATAAATTTAAACTATTAATAATATTAAAAAATAATTGTATATCTTTATAGTATATAAATAAAATATAAATATATATAAATTCAATTTTAGCATGTACTATTATTTAGAACTTAGTAGCAAAATGACACTTTTTACTTTGCATTATTGACAAAAATCATTCTAAGTTCTTTAAAATTATATTATTCAAGTTGTATATATTTTGGAAATATCAAACTTATTTTTATATTCTGACATTTATTATTATTAGTATCATCTATTATCAATAATCAATTATTGATTATCAATTATTAATTATTGATAAATATAATCAATAATATTAAGTATTCAATACTAATAAATATGATATATATAATAAATATATATATATATATATATATATTATTATTATGTTGTATATACTTATTTCTTTTTATAATATATACAATACTTATCTTTTTGACATTATATATATATATCATAAATCATTAGATATTTAACATTAATATTATATTATTTTTAATTTAAAACATTATACTATCGTAAGATTTCAAATTTCAATGATTTAAGTTTCTCAATTATTTTCTTTTAATAATTTTGATATGAGCATTAAAGAGACAATTAGAAAATATTAATTTTATAAAAAACATATTAAAAAGCAATTTAATTATTCTTTTATAAATTCTAAAAATATTTCATCTATTGTAAAAATAAATAAAAAAATATTAACAACCATAATAAGTAAAAAATAAATATATAAACTGGTATCAATACTCTATATAATTTTTCACATATTATTTAAAATAAGATAATTTTTAATAAATATTGTCTATTTATATTATATAAATTAATTTAATATATATATATAAAAATATCACTTTAACTTGCCCGGACCAGAATGATTTCACGTTCTCTGGAACAGCTTGCAAAAGTGCGACGTTGGAAACGCGTATTATGCAGCCCCCACCACACGCTTAATTTAATTAAATTTAAATATATGTTTGAGTTCCGATCTAATATTAATATTATACATGCTGCTTAACCATGAATATTAGAGTCCGTTCCGTTGTAGTTTTTTTAATTAATGTATAATTAATATGACGATGGCTTCACTGTCTTATATATTTAATACAATTAATGAAATAAAACTATTTTTTAATGATTATTTTAAGAGTATATTTTTGTTTTTTAAGAATATATTCTCTCAATAATACATATAATTGCATTTTCTAAAAAATAAAACTATTAAAGTGGAATAAGAGAATATATTACTCATTTTATCCGTAATAAAGTTATATATAAAATTGTCACTTTGAGGGAAAATCCGAGAGCCAATCGGCTTCGGATCGCCGCAAACTGCTTTATGGTGGGGGACTGTCTGGTGTTAATAACGGGCCGTCCATTATTTTTCGATAAATAAATAATAATTTAGCTCGGTAGCCACAGTGCTCAATAGGTATTAATTCTAAAATTGAAAAAAATCTGATAAAAGTGATTTAGTGGGGTCCATAAAATAACACTGTTTTTGGATGAACGTTCATGATGAATCCTGATGAAGGAATCCCACCCTCTTGTTTGTGATTCTGTCCATCCAGTGGAATTTTCCTTTTTTTTTATTTTTACGTTTTTGGAAAAATTACTCTTCAACTTCAAATTTACAAAAAGTAAATAACAAAATTTTAGAATTTTCCATTAAAAAATTACTCTTCAACTTCAAATTTAGAAAAATTAAATAAAATTTAAAATTTTCCATTAATTTCTTTAAATTATATAATTGATAAAATGAATATTTGTTTGAAGGGGGATTCAATTCTGATTAGCTAAATAATAAATTAATAGCTTATCAAAATAATAATCAATAGTAAATTAGAAAGGATGATCAGATTTCTACAATAAGATGATTTAGAATCATAATAAAATTTTAGATTTCATGTATTTTAATTATTATTATTTTTGTTTCTCAAACAATAATTCTTTTACTAGGATCACCTAAATTTAAGATTTGTTACAAAATTTCAAATATGTATATTGTAGAATATATATATTTGATTTAAAATATTTATAAATTTGATATAGAAATAAAATATAAAATATATATTAGACATTAAATATAATATTAAAAATGGATGGAATTTTCTTAAATAAAGGAAAGAAAAACCCAATGGTTTGAATAGAAGAGAATAAGAGAAATGGTTGGTGTTGGAAATAAACCAAGTAAGAATCAGATCCTGCCAAAGAAGGACCTTACTCCTGACAAGGATAAGATTCTAAACCTGACAATGTTTCGGTAAAACCCCGGAATCTGTACAGTGTCGAGAAAACGGAAACGAATTTTTGAAAAAATTAGCCAAATTCCTCCTCCTGCTTTCACCTCCTCTCACCTCACTCTGTCCACAGCTCATCGTTCGGTCAAGAATCCAATCACGGCCTCCAAACGATGCGCCACGTCATCCGTCGTCCCCCATAAACCATACGGGGTTTAACCACCCGTCCATTGGAAAACTGGCAATACCGCCACCGGTTTTTACCGCGTGCTGAAATGGTTTTGTTTCCATTATTCCGCTCAGTACTTCCTTGACAGAATGATAATAATAATAATAACTTTTGGCATTGTTTGAGATTAATAATTTAATTAAAATTACTTAATCATTATTATAATCATCATCTAACCTCATCCATTAGATGTTATTGGAATATATCATTGAAATTTCTTTCATGAAATTACCCATATTATTATTATTACATTATATTTTATATTATAAACATGATATTAATGTTATAATTAAATCAATTCAACTAAGCTAAGGACAAAGGCCATATAATTTGAAGCGGTTGGCGCAGGGGACCATTACCATCCACATGACGTTTTATGGAGGAGGACTGCCATTATTTCTCTCCGCCTAGCGGTAAAATTAAGAAATTAATGATTCTTTCATGTATTTTATATTATACTTTGATAAACTCCAATTAATAAAGTTTTTGTTTTTTTTTTTCTTGAAGATGATTACATAATTTTTAAAGATCAATATTGACTTCAACTTGCATGTCTTTTTTGTCATTGATTTTATCAATAAAATTCATACTCTTTTTCTCTCTTGTAAACATAGAATTAGTTCTATTTTTATTAAAATTTTAAAAATATTAATTATTTTATTCATAAAGATAAATTTAAATATATTTTTTCAATTATATTCTTATTTTAATTATAAAAAATAATAAATTTATTTCATTATTATTTGTATTTTAAATTTTTAAAATAATTTAAAAAATAATACAATAAATTTAAGATGTTTCTCATTTTACTAAAAAAATACACTATAATTTGAAATAATTAAAAAATATATTTTTATATAATTTTATTTCATACTTCAATTTAAAGTCTTTTTTCATGTTTATAAGTTATAATTAACAACATAATATAATAAATATTATATTATATTTTTATTATATCATTTAAATAATGAAAATTTTAATTTAATGTAAAAATCAATACTTATATAATAAAATATACTTAAATTAATGTATTAGATGCATATTAAATACCATTATATTTCTTTCATTTTAATTACATTACAATCATTTTATTAATAGATACTTAATTAATCATTAATATAATCATAGAAATCAAGTTCTATAACATTAAGATTAAATCATATTAATTAAAAAATATATAAGATTCGTTATTAAATAATAGAATATAAAATTAATCTTAATTTATTAAAATTTATTACAAATATCCAAATATCATGATTAATAACTGGACATTAAAATTAAAAAATAACATTGAAAATAATTAAACTATAAATATAAAATTTAACATTAATTATAATTTTTAATATTAATATAATTTAAAATAATACATTGAACATATTATAATGTATTAACTAGATATATAATTAACATTGTATTTTAATAAGATTAATTAATTGTAATTTATTTTCTTAGCAGGGTAATTAATATATATATATATATATATATATATATATATATATATATATATATATATGCGTGTAGGTTTATGATTGGTTGAAAGGGATCAAATTTTCAGAGTTGGGATCAAAACGACAACGAAATCTAACAACTGAAATCCCAAAATTCAACGTATAAAAGAAAAATAACAATAATGAAGCGAAGGGCTGACTAGCCACCCACTCGATGTATTAAGCACAAATTCCATGCTTGAAACTTGAACAGCAAACTGTATTAAATCCTTAATCAACTAATTAAGGCAGCAACTTGGGAAGGCGTATATCTTCCCCATAAGCTCATCCTTTCTAATATTTTTATGCATATGTTGTAGATTTACTCAATATGATTATTATATTGGATTTTTTTATAAATACATAAATTTACATTCCTTTTACAGTATATATATATATATATATCTCCTGAAAAATGTATAATTTTTTAAAATTTATTGAATCATGTCACATATTTTTTAATATTTAACAAGTTTATAAAAAATTACATGATGAATACTTATCGATAAGGTTTGTATTAATTATTATGTAGCAAATATAAGTGAATTAAATCATAAAATAGAATGTCATGAATATTCATACTGATTAAATATATTATAAAATTAAGATATATATATTTTTACGATACCAGTTAATTTTAAGAAAATCCATAATGTTTAAAATTTTATAAATAAGATTGAAACTGATATTATATATTTGGGGTATTAAGAAATTGGTTGAAAGATACGTTAATTAGGTATCGGACAAGGAATGGCCAAAGTTTGTATGGTTTGGGGAAGGTGACAACTGAATATTTATTTTTATATTTCTTGGGGATGTTGATGGTAGACGAGAATTCCAAACTAACAGGAGATATTATTATCACTATTTTATTTATTTATTTATTTTGCATGGTTTTTCTTTTCGATAAACGTCGTTTTTGCCCCGATTTGCATCTGTTTTTCTTAGTTTTATAGTTGAGTATTGATTTATTTGATCAATTTTATAAAAAAATAAAATAAAATTATATAAATTAAAAATTAAATTTATAATGATCAAAATTAAATCAAATCAAATAAATTGAATCATATAATTGATATTAAATGATGTTATTATAAAATTTAATTTTTTGATCTTTGATTTTTCAATATCTTTAATCAAATATTAAACTTAAAATTTAAATATTATAATTAAATTAAAAATCAAAAATTTAATATTATGATCAAATCAAAAATTAAAATATCAGATTAAAATTATTAAATTAATTATTTTTAAAAATTTTTATTCACCTATTATTTTAAAATAACAAATGAAATCGCTTGGATATAGAAATGAATCTTAATTTCTCCCATTCCCACTCACATGATTATTTAATGTAATGGGTCTCAAGTGAATGTGATTGTTGACTCTGTTGTCATCAAATATCATAGCATTTCTCATTAAATATAAAATTAACAATTCAATTATTATAAATTTATCTTTATTCCAAAATATATAATATTTAATTTAAAATATTTATAGATTTAATAAGAACAAATAAGGTATAAATATATAAAATATTTAAAATCATTATAAATATAAATGTAATAAAAAAATTTACAATTTAAATAATAAAAATAAGATATTTGAAAAATACTTGATTCAAATAAAGTTATACAACTCATTATTACTCGTAAAATGTGAAACTATTGTTTACTTTATTAATTTTTTTTTGTTTTAAGAAATACCATCAATATACTTAATTATTTAATTATCATGCTTATTTTTCTCTCATTATATATCCATATTCAATACAAAATAATTCTGAAATTCAATTTTGAATGTGTGAAAAAAAAATCTCAATTTTTTCAATTTAATAAATATATGATTCTGATTTTTCAATTCTTTGTAACAACTTATTCAGACTTAATAATGATTAACAAATAAAAAAAAAACTTGAAAAACATAAATATAAATTAAGTTAGTTTAAGAAAAATGATTATTTACATTAAGAAATACAGTAAATACATAATGGAAATGGAACTTGACTGGTTATGGAAAGCAATTTACTATAATGAAAAACTGCTTTGCTATCTTTTTTCTTTTGTATTTTCTGATGTCTTTATTCCAAAACCATTGACTGTTCCATTTCCATGCCTGATCAATACCCATGACTGAGCCATAGTTGACAGTTTTATCCTTTCCATGTTCTTTTAATCTCCAGCAAGCCCCTGTTAACTAATTACATGAAAATATAACTATTTAATCATTAATTCTCTTAATTGGAGATTTTAATTTAACCGATTAAATATTAAATTAAATTAATTTAAAATAAATTTAACTTTGTAATAAATTATAATTTAGTATTGAGATTTAAATCTGTAAATCTTCTCATTTATCTTAAAATAATGAATAATCAATTAAATTACTTTAATTAACTATTGACTGTCTATTTTATCAGCACAAAACACTAAAATAAACTCCCATATTTTTCAAGAAATTGAAGAAAAAAATCAGGAATGGTATTTTTTTTAACATGAAATAAAGATAATACATAATGAGGAAATTAACATTTGATCTAAAATAAAACTTAATATAATGCAAATATTTATAATATTGATAAAGTTTATATTAATTGTTATGCATTGAAGATAAGTGAGTCAAATTACAATAAAATATTATGAGCATTTATATGAATTAAATATATTATAAAATTAGAATATATGTATTTTCTTACGTATAAGAAAGTGAAATAAAAATAGAAGTAGAATTGGAGTGTAAGCAAATTGATGGAGGAGAGAAGGATTACTATAAAAGAGAAGTAGATGATGATGAGATTGAGTAAAAGGACATAGGCTATAATCATTATAGATTAACATTTTGGAATTTTAATCATAGAAATTGAGGTTGTACTTTAATAGAAACCTCATGAATAGGGCTTTATAATGGTGACATTTTACATATTCAAGCCCCCCCCCCCCACCCCCCAAACTACTACTTCTTTTTCTTAAATACAGTTCATTTTTTTTATAAAAAATTTATTTATTTATTTATTTTCTTAATTATCTTTCCCTCCACTTTTATAATTTCAGGTTTTAAAATATTTATGATCTTCATTTTTAAATATTTAAAATAATAATCTCCTTTTTTTACTGATCAATCATTTATATATTTCCGGTTCAAATTGATAAACATACTTATAACTCCGTGCATTTTAACAAAATAATTAATATGATAAATTTCTATTATACTCGTTGTTTAATGAACTAAAAATTGAATATGTAATAAATAATTAAATAAAAATTTTCCATATAATATGGAAAATATAAATTATTTTAATATTGCAAGTATACAAGTATTTATAAATAAATATCTTTGAAAAATAGATAATCAGAGGTGATTTTTTTTAATTTAATATATGCATAAATGTTTGAATAAAGTGCAAGTAGTTTGAAGGGGGAAGATGACCTGCACCAGATGATATGTTGGTTGAACCTGCACCAGATGAGTTTGTGGTCAATTTTTCCTCACAAATTGGAACACAGAGTGCAGACTTTTTGTAAAGGTGCTTCTCGAATTACCCATTTATGCAACCACTTGCCCTCTTATTTTTTTCAGGAAATCCTTGTGGATTTGGATCCTATGCCTTGGAAATGCAAAATCAATGTCTAACGCCATAGGAATCTCACATCACCATATACCAACCTTAGACCAAATTCCTCCCTCACCTTCGTCCTTCTTTACATGAATAAAAAATAAAAATAAAAGAATTATGTGAGAGTTTGAATTTCATTAAAATAAAAGAATTCATACTTATAAGAATATTTAACATTTTATATATTATTTCAATTTTCTAATAATCAAATTGATAAAATTTTATAAATTCATAAAATACAAAATTTCATTATATAATACCACATTATACTAATGTATAATTTTAAATATTTTTATATTTATTAATGTTAATACCTTTCTTCTCAGCAATCTTTTTATCAACAATTGTTCATATTGATAATTACATTTGTGATATTGATTTTTGTATCATTTATACAATTTCAAACATTATCCATTATTCTAAAATTAATTAATATTAAGAAATACATATATCTTAATTTTCTTATAATATATTTAACTCATATAAGCTTTCATGATATTTAACTATGATTTAATGGATTTATCTCTATCATACAATAATTAATATATATTTTATTAATAACTTTAAATTTGAAATATGAATTACTGAGAAAAATGATTGTATATTTTTTCTTATGAGGAAAATTATTTGTATATTATAAAGTAAATAAAAAAGATAAATAATATTTAAGAAATACGAACGGCTTTTTATTGCATTTTGACATATGATGTTCACCGGGCAAGTCAAGCCTACAACTTTGTATGGGTTAGTAGAAAAGTTTAATTTATTATCCAATTAATAATTTATCATTTTATAAATTTAAAATTAAAAACATATTGTGAAGTGGTACGACCAGACGGATGGGCATACCAAGTGTGTATTGTTTCATTGGTTTTGGTACGGGCGTACCATTGATTGGTACGGTCGTACGTCACCTCGTAGGAATTTAGTTTGTCAGTAAATTTGCTTCGGTACGGGCATACCAATGGGTGGTACGGCCGTACGCGAACTCGCAGGAAAATTTGTTTGTCAGGAAACTTGAGTTGGTACGGGCGTACGAAGTGATGGTACGGCCGTACCACAGTTCCCTCCCATTTTCCAACGGCTAGTTTTGAATTCGTATGGGCGTACAAATACTGTATGGCCATACGCGTCTTAGAAATTAGGTTTTAAAGTTTGAAAAATGGCTAGTTTAATAGATATAACTTTCATACTTTCTTTGCTAACGAAAATATACTTGCAGAGCAATTGTTCTTGAGCTATTCTCACCTTTTATAAGTAAGTTTTGAGCTTGTTTCTTCATTTGCTCTTTGTGTATTATTGCAATCTTTGTGGGGTTGGTGTGAGATTAATTCATTGGGGATTATTGTGTATTTGAGTTGTTTGTAAGGATTGAAATTGTAAAGGTTAGAGTGTAAGCCTTGAAAACACTAGGGATTGGATTCATTTGTGAATCCTTTGTTGTAATTGATTGAATTTTAGTGGAACCCTAAGTTGAGACTTAGGAGAAAGTGGACGTAGGCAAGAGTTAGCCGAACCACTATAAATCGCACGTGTTGCTAGCGCTTCTTGGGATTTCATTTGGTATTAGAGCCAGGTTTGGTGCTCAATTGTAGAAAAAGTAAAATTCTTGAGTGAAAGATCCTATGGCAACCGAAAGTCAATCCTATACAAGACCCCCTTTCTTCGATGGAACCGATTATCCCTATTGGAAACATCGAATGGAAGTATTTTTGGATAGCAATGGATGTGAGCTATTT
>CANYBF010605690.1:0-34356 GCA_948192965.1 Dalechampia spathulata
AATTGGCCGAACCTCGTTAAATTTCTTGTGTTCTTTTCCTAATTTTGTTCTCTATTTAATAGCTTTATTTTTGGTTATATTTAGTTAATTATTTAGCTTTAAATATTCAAGATTATTCTGTCTAGACTCTTGGGTTTTAAGTAGGACCGCTTGTGACCCCTCCATTAGAATCTGGGAATATTCTTGGTATATTTTTGGTATTATAATTTTCTAAATATTTCTTGAGAATATTGTTGTTAATATTTTGGCGCTTCCCAACAATTTTGTTTAATTGAATCGATTCCAGGAGATGGCTTGTCCCCCGTGGATGAAGGAACCGAAAGCTTTCAAAATTTTCTCGTAGCCTAATCCTGGACAGAGTCGATGTGTACACTTACCACCGATGCTCACTTGTTGAAGGTGGTTTCTGATTTATGAAGCGTTGGAAACAAACCATTAAGTATGCTATCGTTTTCTTGAGGGACATGACAGTACATGTCCATGGTGTTTTTTTATGTTTCCTTTTCACCAGATAAGTCCACTAATTGTTGTCAGTTCTTTTGACATAATCGTATCCCTCCAAAAGTCGCAATTTTTACACTCCAAATTCGATGGTTAAGAAAAGTTTGTATATGTTTTCCTTCGAAGCCCTTACATTCCTTTTAAACAAGTTAAAAATCATATACTTTATTTAACCTTATATTATTGTACTTGACCTCGTTTTACCCTATGAACCTACGATGACCTTGGAGCAGTGTAAAACTTGATAGACAGAAGTTTGTTATTCCTAGTGTTTTTATCAAGCTTGAAGCCATGTTGTAATTTGATGTTGAAACATGATTTATTAATATTACAAATAAATAAAAACTATAATTATTTTTGGTGGAATTAAATCGAAGTGCCTAATATTTGATACGACTAACAAGAGGAGGGAAATATTCAAAATGGGCAACCAACTTTCCTATACATATGGACATATGTGGCAGGTGTAATTATGGGAATGCATTGATACGATTGCATCCAAGTTCATGCTTAAATAGAGATAACCCAGTTGCCCTTCATCTCATAACTCGATTAAGGATGGCTTTCAGGGCAAGCGTAAGTGTATTTATTCATCAAGCTTGTGGTTATAGGAAGTCGACAGACAAACAAATTGCAGGTTGGTTGCAGAGGCAATGGAGGATAAGACAAGTGGGAGAGACGAGATCATATGCAAGTGTGAACACTTCAAAAGGCATGGATTCTGCGCGTCCTGCTTACAACAAGTACGCTATCACCGGAGAGTATGCGCCTGTCTATATTGTGATGGGATTTGTGAGCGTTGCCATAGCCATGGCCTTGCACACCATCAAACAGCAGGTGTTTCATTGCCCTAACGTGAACATTTCTAAGAAAAGGAGAGAATCAATTGCAGAGCTTGAGATTCCTCGTGTGGCTTCTTCAAATGGTGAAAAATATATCAACAAATCATTTTTGAGGAAGGTTGCTCACATCCGGAAGGATCCTTCCACCAGGTCCCTTTATTATGATCTTTTACCTTTGAATTTCGTTTTGGCGTGAGTCTTGTCATCCTAATTATGAGTTGCTTATTGTAGGTCTCATGAAGCAGGAACGCTAAAGGATGGCGGGTTCAATCCCAAGGGGCATTGATGAAGTTATGTCTTTCTCTGTCGATAGATTATGCTATTTGTAATTTGGAGAGCAATTAGCAGCCCCTTTTAAGTGGGTTTTAATTATATATTATGATATAATGTCACGTCTAATTGACCTTATTATACATGAATTATTGAGTATAAAAGCATGAAACATATTATCCTTAGGAATCACGAGAAATAGAAAAGAAAAACAAAGGATGACGCAGCCAACTGCTTGTACGATTCCTTAGTAAGTTGACTTTCGAAATCGTCAACTCTCTTGTCCATATCTGCATCATCCTTAAATCACTGAACCCGTGCCTACTTGAATCATAACATTATTTGGTATTAAATAATACTAATCACTGCAAATCATGTTTGATTTGTTCTTACATGAAGCTTGGTCGGCTTCCACTTTCACAAGCTACAGCGACTCTCCTTGGTCATTGCTATTTGTCTTCCTTTTCACCCTCATTATTTATGCAACAATTATTTTACCACATTTTCCCCTAAATTGAAAACCACTACCTACGTTGTGCAATAATATTATCTGAGAGTTGACGGTCTTATTAAATTATACTATTAAGCAAAAAGAAAAACCCTCAATAATGTTGGAATAATGACTCAATGATGAGCCATGCAACCCCCCAATTCCGGGAGCTTCTGATGAGGAATTTTTGGGATGATTTAGGGTAAAAATGGTATTTACTTTTATGGGTTAAAAAACACACGGTGGCCAAAGAGGTGGGTTATTGTTGCGTTGCGTGCAGTTAAAGATGTCGTAGCGGTAAAAACTTGGAGTTTTGTGCAGATATATTTATTCCCATAAGTTGACCTGCGAACCAGCGCACTTACAAAGCAGAGATGCTGCCACCTAATCTATAATAACTTCACAAACCTGAGAGCGACAATTACAAATAAACTAGAAGCCTCACCTGCGACTTGAGCTTCTATAAATAAATGCCTAGCCCCTGGGACATGTTGCAAGCCCCAAGTGAAAATGGCAGCAACTCAAGAAGAAACCGAGGCCGTACAAGTTGAAGATAGGCTCAAGGAAAGAAAGATCTCATGGGCAAAGCTACGTCGTGTAGACTCCCTCAATTTGGAGGCAGGCAGGGTGCCAATGTCCTCTACTCACCATTCTAATAAGGTCCTTATTATATATATGTATGTAATTAGTTGGATTGTGTAATTGTTGTGATGCTAGTTGATCATATATAGTAATACATGCGCAGGTTGATTGGAAGACCACCTTGAGTTTGGCATTTCAGAGCATTGGAGTTGTATATGGAGATATAGGAACCTCCCCACTTTATGTCTACGCCAGCACTTTTAGCAACGGGATTCGTGTAAAAGAAGACATTCTTGGGGTGTTGTCCCTTATCTTTTACACCATATTATTGCTGCCCTTGATCAAGTACGTCATGATTGTGCTGCAGGCCAACGACAACGGTGATGGTGAGCCTAGTTATCTCTTTGTTTTCCTTGCCGAGGCAGGCCTGCTTTCAATTTTACAAGTAACTTGCCGCCCTGTATATGAATCTCCTGAAACAATTTGTAGGTGGAACATTTGCACTCTATTCTTTGCTGTCGCGATACGCAAAAGTGAGCTTAATCCCAAATGATCAGCCAGAGGACAGGCAGCTTTCCAACTACAATCTTGAAATTCCATCCGACCACTTGCAGAGGGCTGAAAAGATCAAACAGAAGCTGGAGGCCAGTAAAATCATTCAGCTCTTGCTCTTCCTCGTTACCATCCTTGGAACTTCCATGGTCATTGGAGACGGTGTTCTCACTCCATGCATTTCAGGTTTTCCTTCACTTTCTGGCTGATACGAATTTTCTGTCCTGCCAATGACTTTTGACTTGATACTTGTATTTCTTTCTTTGTATTAGTACTTTCAGCAGTGAGCGGAATAAATTCACTCGGCCAAGGTATTTTCTTCATTCTAGTTCATTCGTTTTCAAGTTTAGGATCATATCTGTAATCTGATCTGAATATGTATGCTTATTTGTCCAGATGCTGTTGTGGGAATTTCAATAGCAATCTTGGTTATTCTCTTCTCCGTACAACGATGTGGCACTGACAAAGTTGGAATGTCTTTCGCTCCAATTATTTTCTTGTGGTTTTCATTCATCAGTGGCATAGGTCTGTACAATTTATTCAAGTACGATTTGGCCGTGTTACGTGCCTTAAACCCAAAATATATCTTCGATTACTTCAAAAGAAACGGGAAGGATGGATGGATATCACTTGGAGGAGTTGTTCTCTGCGTTACAGGTAAAGTTGAACATATCTAATAGCTGTATCGCACTTTTAAATCAACTGCTTCTCCTCTCTAAACATTCCAACTCTTTACAGGCACTGAGGCCATGTTTGCTGATCTTGGCCACTTTAACGTCCGAGCAATCCAAGTAAGTGTTCTACTTGTAAGGTTTGGTTTGTCTTCATTCTCCTTTGACTCTCTGAATGTTACATCAATGGCAGCCTTGTTTTCTTTATTCCCCCAGATAGTAACTTTTTTTTATTTCCTATAAAATGAATGGCAGGTTAGCTTTTCTGGCATCGTTTTTCCTGCTTTGCTATCGGCCTATGCTGGGCAAGCAGCATACATCTCCAAATTCCCTGGTGATGTGGCCGATACCTTCTACAAATCAATACCAGGTAAACCCCCAAGTCGACTGGAAAAGGAAAATGCAACCCACTCAAATCGTCCTGTTTTACTTGGCTATTACAGCCAGCCAATCTCAATGACATACTAGTTTTGACCACCATAAAAACCTTGCAGGTCCATTGTATTGGCCAACATTTGTTGTGGCTGTAGCTGCTTCAATTATTGCAAGCCAGGCCATGATATCAGGAGCATTTGCAATCATTTCCCAATCACTGACTCTTGGTTGCTTTCCAAGGGTCAAGGTTGTTCACACTTCTGCAAAATACGAGGGTCAGGTTTACATACCTGAGATCAACTACCTGCTCATGATTGCTTGTGTTATCGTCTGTTGGGGATTCAAGACCACTGACAAGATTGGCCATGCATATGGTGAGTCGAGCTGTTGTCTTTTTGTCTGCCTCTCATGGTAGCAATTGTAACATCTCTCCCTGGTTGCAGGAATTGCTGTGGTTGCCGTTATGATCATCACAACTTTTATGGTTACCCTTATAATGCTTGTCGTATGGAAGACAAGGATATGGTGGATCTTTCTTTTCTTCACGGGATTTTTGTTGATTGAATGCATATATCTATCATCAGTTTTATACAAATTCAAGGATGGAGGGTACCTTCCACTTGCATTTTCGCTGGTTCTAATGTCGGTTATGGGGATATGGCATTATGTGCATAAAGAAAGGTACATGTACGAGCTTAACAACAAGGTCCCCAGTGAATATGTCAGCGATTTGGCTGCAAACCCATGTATAAACAGGCTGCCCGGGATTGGACTTCTCTACTCTGAACTTGTACAAGGAATTCCTCCAAT
The DNA here is from genome assembly GCA_948192965.1 of Dalechampia spathulata. Lineage (NCBI taxonomy): Eukaryota > Viridiplantae > Streptophyta > Magnoliopsida > Malpighiales > Euphorbiaceae > Dalechampia > Dalechampia spathulata. Next base: position 5,094 of record CANYBF010605690.1, read on the forward strand.
TTTCCGTCACTTCATCACCAACATACGTTCAACGCACTCAGTTCTAGTGATTGTTTCAATTAAGTCTCTTCCGGTTAGTAAAGTAGCGCTGGAGGAACGGTTCCTGTTCCGACAGGTTGAGCCAAGAGAGTACAGGATGTTCAGGTGTGTTGTCAGGTATGGATACAAAGATGCAATTGAAGATCCCCATGTTTTTGAGCGCCAGCTGGTTGAAGGTCTGAAAGAGTTCATCCACCATGAACACTTCATTCGCGAAGGGGGAGACGCTGGACCTGAAGGGGGAGTCCCTTTGCTAGTAAAACATGAGAAGCCAAGAGCATCGGCAGTTTACGTTGAGGAATCATTACAGCCTGTTTCATCCCGGGTTTCCTCAGCGTCCATCCAGTCTCTCAACGGGCATGGCGTGTCATCAGCATCCATCCGGTCAAACGACGGGATTCAGGTGGCAAATTCTTCCAACGGAATCAACCGTGCTCCAATGGAGGGAAGTGCAGAAGAAGAAGTGCATTTCGTACAGAAGGCGATGGAGAAAGGTGTTGTCTATCTGCTGGGAGAAGTGGAAGTGATGGCAGAAGCAGAGTCATCCTTGGTGAAGAAGTTGGTGGTGAACCATGCGTATGGTTTCCTAAGGAAAAACTTCAGACAAGAGGATACGATTTTCGCCATCCCAAAATCCAGCCTTCTCAGGGTGGGGATGACGTATCAGATATGATATCTCCAAGGCTTTATGAGTTTGCAGTGGTTGCTGAAGGGATTACGAGGGGAAAAGAAGAAGAATAAAATAGTGTGAAGTTTCCATGTCTGCATGTTGGGTGTGTTATATGATGCAATGTATGAGATAAATTACGACCGTTGGATGATAATTAACTCTACGGAGAGTTATTAAAATTAAAGAAATATATTTAAAATAATAAATAATTTGACTAAGTATGATTAAGCCAACTATTCTGTGCGGCATACATTAAATTTTGTTAGCAAAATAAAGCAAGCTGTTTTTTGTTTGACAAAGCATCTCCTTGAGATACCGCCCAAACTCTAAATTATTATTTCTATGGAAACCTAGAGACCACCAGCCTGACACATCACATCTCCATCTAAATCACTTCCCAGACTCTACTGTTGAGCCGAGGACACACGCCACCAAATGGAGTGGCAGCCGCATCCCTATGTGCCCAAAGATCTCCAACTCCCGGATTACGTGCCAGTATCCCTCTCTCAGTCCACCATCGTTGCCATCTATGGAATCTCCTCATTTCTCCTTGTTTCTCTCATCTGGATCCTTTCTGGTTTGCCTCATTTTCTACTCCCACCTCCATTTTCTCCATTTTCTTTCGATTTACTGCTATAGTTTTATCATATCTATTTTAAGTTGACTACAAGTTGGATTTGCTGAAGCTGCGTTTTGTTAGACCCCCTGTAGAATCTCGCTTTTTTTCTTTTAATGGATATCCAAAGCTGAGTTCTTTATGGTCGGATAATAATCCGCTGGTTGCCTTCCTCTGTCTATCATCCTTGAAATATAATGAAAAAAGGAAAAATTTTCCTTTCTTTTGGATGTAACAATATGGCCCAACTTATGGACGCTCTACAAATTTATGACTAGCAACACTGATCAATTTAATGGATTTTAATAGTTCTATACGCGTATTCGCTCTCTGGGCTGCTCATTACTAAACAACTGTCTATATCTTTTCAATCCAAATTTTACTTTTGGAAATATGTGGTTTTTGCAGTTCAAGTTTTCTTCTTTTCTTTTATTTTACCGGTTGTCATTTTGGTTTTCTGTCCTTTGATCATGCTTTCACCTCGGAATCCATCTTACGCTTCAGCTTTTTTGGAAAAAAAAAAGGCTGAATCATGAAAGTAAATCTCATTCTCTTATAATCATCGTTGCTGCTCCTTCTGCTGCTTCCAATTGACCCTGTCAACTGGAATATTGTGTTTAAGAGTAAATCAAGCAAATCCAATGAGGCGTTTCTCGTTTAGTTATGCTTTTGAAGCTTTTCGTTGTTAAATTTATCCTAGACCCTGTTGTGCTTTATTGTTGAATGTACCACTTGTTAATCGAATTACATAACTACGATGCCTTTTTTTGTCTCTAAATAAGTTCACTTGTTTTTTGTCCAAACCAGGACGTTCTCGTAAAGGCTCAAAAATTGATAGGTTGCTTATGTGCTGGTGGGCCTTCACAGGTCTCACACATATTATCCTAGAGGGTTATTTTGTTTTCTCCCCTGAGTTTTACAAGAATAAGACTTCGTTTTACTTGGCTGAAGTTTGTAAGTACCCACAACTTGCTTGTTCTCATGGTTGTTGGTGGATGAGATGATGTTAGCATATATAAACTTCTGGCAGGGAAAGAATATAGCAAAGGTGATTCAAGATATGCTGGAAGGGATTCAGCAATAGTTGCTGTGGAAGGAGTGACTGCAGTTTTAGAAGGTCCATTTAGCCTTCTGGCAGTGTACGTTCAGATTCTAGTTATCGCAAAACAAGATTGCATTTTGTTTATGATCTCTTACCCCGTATTGTTGGTAACTGAAATCACTTTGTGAAATTTGGCAGTTATGCGATTGCTGCTGGGAAGTCGTATAGCTACATACTTCAGTTTACCATTTCGCTGGGACAGCTCTATGGAACTGCTGTATACTTCATAACTCCATACTTGGATGGCATTGACTATTCATCAAGTCCATTTTACCATTATGCATACTATATCGGTGCAAATGCCTCCTGGGTTGTTATACCATTAGTTATTTGTATCCGTTGCTGGAAGAAGATATGCGCAGCATTTCAAGTGCAAGAGCAGAAGAAGATGAAAAGCCGCTGAGGCCGACACGGGTCAAGAAAACAGCGAGAATATGAAATTTGGTGGATATCCATTTGTTGGTTTTTGGTGATTTACGCTCAAATTATGTTATCTTGAGTAACAACATAATCATGGCAATTAGCAAGATACAATTTCTTTTGAATTTTTCTAGCAACAAATAATTAGCTGGATATAAGCGAGGGCTAGGAAAGCTTCAATTGATTTGCAAAAGCTGATGGACTGCCGCATGTCATTTAGTTGTAAGGAGGGTATTTAATTTATGCAAACTTGGTCTTTTCTTGGTTGATATGATTTGCAAAACTAGCTATAGTGCAGTAGCTGTAAATACAGCGCGACTGGTGTGGATGTTGGCCTTGTCGTTTACGAGGGCATATGGTACTCTTGTCCTAGAAGACACTGTCAGGTCAAGGAGGCTTCAACTCAAAAGCAGAATGGTACAAATCACTTATGAAGTTGCAATTCCGCCTAAATTGGGTCGTTTGGCAATAAAAATAGGCCGAACGTATGATTGATTGTAAACCAATTTTCTACTGCTGTAGCTTTTATATGTCAATCCACCGAAACAAAATAATGAGGGTGGAGGAAGCATAAAACAACTAACAAATAAGGTTATTAAATTCAATAAAAGATTGTGAAATGTCAAATTCAAAGAAAGAAATGCAGTAAGCTGGGGAAATTAGGCAAGCTAAGTTGAGTTACAGTGGTAATTAGTAGAACCATGCATGTCACTATGGGTGGATGGATCTTGACTTGTTTATTTGGAACTAATCAAAGCTACGTGTGTATATATATGCATAAAGGGTCATCAGTCAACAGCGTGTGTTAGGCTCTGTGTTTCCCTTCCACCATATCTGGGACTCTCTCTCGGAATTCTTCAGAGACAGCATCTCATCTCCTCGCATATGATGGAGCGGTCCTCTCTTGAACTCAAATTAATTTCCTGCAGGGATCTCAAAGCCTTCAATTTATTCCAAAAGTTATCAGTCTATGCAGTTGTCTCCATTTTTAGCGATGAACTGAAGGAGCAGGAGGATCGGGGAAGTCAGCGTCAAAAGACTCCGGTAGACGAACAAGGAGGTAGACACCCTGAATGGAATCGTGTTATGCAATTTGATGTCAGTGCCCCTCATGGTCTCTTTCTCAAATTCAAATTTCGCTGCCAAGGCGTTGTATTTGGCAAGAGAACTATCGGACAAGTTGATGTGCGCGTGCAGGATTTGATAGACGAGTTCAACGGCAGCGTCAGGTTTGTAAGCTATCAAATTCGAACCAGTGATGGGAAGCCTAACGGGGTCTTGAATTTCTCGTACGAGGTCAAAGGCAAGGCTGAATTTCCATGTAAAAATAGAATATCTGTTTCTGCCGAGGAAGGCAAGCGATCATCATCCATGGATGTTAATCAGCAGAAGCGCTTGTATCCTTGCTTGGATGATATCCGTACACCTTTGCCTCTAATAAATCTGAACTCGTCTGAATTGCATTATCCTAAGCAAGAATCATATGGTACGCCTTCAGCTTACGTAGTGGGTTATGGGGTATTCTGTCCATCGCCGTCTTCAGCAGGACCTCATTGTTACACAGCTCAAACAGCAGCAGGTTATGATTATGGTTGCTCTGGTTGGGCAAATTAGTGATCAGCTACTACACTAGAGCGAGTTCTTTATCCAGGGCAAATGGGTTTGATGTAATATTATTAGACGATGCATGAGTGCTGGTAATGTAATTAAAAAATAAATAAATAAATACTACATTTTGTATTGGATTCATATATGGGTTCAGCGCTGATCCCCGTACAAAGGGACGAATTTGATCTTAAATATGCAAATGAATTGCAGCAAATATGAGGTTAGGCTAACACAGGTAGGGCTAGGCGTACATGTTACAAACTGATGTTAGAAGATTCTTCAAATTTCCGGATACTTGGAAGCTCGTACATACCGGAAATCAACGCCAAACATAAGGTTAGGTGAGTAATGTAACAAGTCAAAGTCGTAACATCATGTCAAGATGCAAGTCACACTAATCTTCTAGACGCCCAGGATTTCGGTTTCTGACCATTTCCAAATGACCCGATCTGCAACATGGATGGGCCTGGCCTAATTTGGTTCTAACCAATACTTATCTTGCTAATACTTTATCGAAATCATGCTATGGAGAAAGCAACGCATCATAAGACTTTTTCTTGTGATTCTGATGACTAAACATGACCAAAAAAGCCCACTGAAGAACTTGAAAACTGCATGCCAAGTTTACGTATATAAATTCATATTACAAAGGTTATTCTATGAACAACCTCTATATATGCCGAGGATAAAATCGGAAAAATCACATAATACTGCAGTAGGCATGAACGTTATCCTCACTGAATAGATGAACAGTATTATCATCAACAGTTTGATAGGCTTGGTCAGGAAAGTAGCCATGCACGCTCTCATTGAAACCATGCCGGTAGTAGTTATAGGAAGTAGTGTATGTAGACTCATCCAAATATTGCGATGCATACGGATAATATTCACTGTCATATGGGAACGGCCAAAACTCCGCCCTTCTTCCTGTTCTCCTCACCACCTTGAGCACCTTTCTCTGGTCCACGTATCCTGTTACTGTCACTTTCTGCTTATCCATGTCTATTTCCAAGCTATCAACACCTGCATGCAGTTAACCAACATCGTCATGTGCATTGCACAGTCGATCGGCATTTAATCACATGAGATACATTATCCTTGCCTTGAATCTTGGAGATTGCTCTTCTTATTCTCTTTTCACATCCTTGGCAGTCCATATGCACCGCCAGCTCCACGATCTGTAATAATACCCGATGAAATCACACAGATATTTGTATATTTTATGATACGATACAAGAAGCATACCAGTCGAGATGCAAGAATTAGAAAAACATTACTTACAGACATGGCATTTGATAGTTTTGAGTTCCCACATCGCCATCCGAACATCATGATATGTAAGAGTGCAAGGCAAGCTCCACATGTTCTCGTGTTTCTTTCTCAATGCCTCTGCTCCTAATTATATATCGACCATCCACTTGCCACCTTCCTTGTTTCTATGGTTGGCTTATCTCACAAGCTTCAGCTCTACAAATCCTTTTTCAATTTATTTATTCATAGTCATTAGTTTCTTGGAAATATTATAAACTAATCATCTGTGTCCAGCGAATGTCATGAGGATTAGCAGCGTAGTTGGGTTTGGGATTCAATCTGGAATTAGGAGATACAGTATTAGCAACCACTAGACATTTGAGAGCCTTAAGTTTATAGATCATCTTTTCTCAATTGTATACATACTTTAGAACAAGGTTGGATTTGATTATAATATTAGATTTACGAAATCGTAGAGGTTGGAGGAAGTAAGTAGCGGAAAAATGAAAGAATACAGATGAGTGGGCAACATGCCAGAATATGTTCTCTGAACAACTGATGTCAGAAGCGAATTTTATGAGGAAGATGAGAATTTCAAATGGAGAAATATAGAGAATTTTGTGATGGGTAGTTAACGATGGATTGGGCACCTCCCTATGCCTGTGTGAATGGTGTCAAATATTATTTGTTTCTGTCAACAAGGCATCCATTTCAGTTTCTTCCCACTTGAGGATTGCAATCTCAGAACGAGAATGAGAATATAGGATAATATATTTTATCGTAGAAAAGCATATTTAGGAATTTTTGCTCTCCATTTCACAAACCTGAATTCAATTCTCTTCTCTTGAAATGATCAACGTGTTGCCTTCATCGTCATCTATGACTAATATGTCTTCTACCTCAACCAATAAAACAAATATAAACTTGTTCTTTCCCTGCACGTCAAAAATTGGATTCCAACAAAAAATAAGAGATGCTATTTGCTGAAATATAAGAAATGAGGAACAAATGTAAAAATTATTTTAACTGTGAGGCCTGCATGTTGATGGCAGCACATTTGGTGAATGTGCTCTGGGTGGGAGTCATCTTTAGCACGAAGAAGCTTTGTCAGTAAATGTATAAGCTACAAACCCCAGAGCAGAATATCGTCATCAGACAATGAACTCAGGAGCGCAGATGGAGCATGGCACACTCCTACACTATCTGCTCCAACTCCCCTGATAACCAGTCCGCATTGAGCAGCTAAATCTTGGCCGCTCCTCGCTACTCTTTTAACCTTATAAATACATTGGAAGAATTCTTCCTCCTCAATCTCATCTATTGTCTGGATATTCCTTTCCAAAACATTGCATTAAACATCCCAAGTCAGGGAACTTCCAAATCAACTTAACTGCACCCTAATCCCATTTCCAGAATTCCTACCTTAGCAAAATTCATGACTTTAGTGACTCCAAAAAATATAATACAATAAGGATATGAGAATTGAATCACCAAAAATCCCCGCAGGAACAAATTCCATCCTTGAAATGATGAAAAACATACGAGTCCTTTATTATTATCTCTCGCTCTACAATCTTAGACATAATCTTTGCTGAATGATGGCAGCTGTGACACACACGATGATTTTTGACAACACGGATTGTTGTCCCTGCCTGCGTGCTGATGACCCCAAAACAAAGAGCCAGCATTTCACTGTGGTTAATATGAATGCTCTCCCGCTCTTCTTCTACATCATGGAGGTTAAAAAGGGAAACCGACTCGGGTGTTTCAGTATTCATTTTCTTCATTAAATACTTCATTTCCCCATATATTCTCTCTGATCTCGGGTGAGATACATCTCCTGTTGCAAAACTGTGCACTTTGTTGTGGTATTCTATCCAACTATAAGCTTTCTTAGCCTTCAAACCCATGTCCTTAATCTTTCGTTTCAATCTGTCAACCATTTCCCATTTTCCATGGGCAGCATACCAGTTGGACAGTAACACATAGTTTTCAGCATTGAGAGGTTCTAACTCACAAATCTGTTCAATGACCTGCTTTGCTATTTTTGCTTGCTGGTGGATCCTACACCCGTCCAGCAGTGCTCTCAGTACCTCCTCAGAGTCTCCAATTTGGTGTTCTTCAATGAAGGCTCTTGCGTCATCAAAGAGTGCAGCACGAGCTAGAAGACCAACCATCAAAGTGTGATGTGTGACATTAGGTTCCTTAATACGGTTGAAGTATAATCTTCCTTCCTCAACCATGCACGCAGTTGTACAACAATGGAGCACAGCTGCATGTGTGAATTGATCAATCTCTATGCTCGGGTCCTTTTCCATCTCGTGGAACAACTCTACTCCAAGTTTACCTTGACCATGTAAGCTAAGGCCTAAAATCATCACAGTCCATGAAATAACATCCCTCTCTTTCATCCAAACAAAAACTTTTGAAGCAGGATCAATGAATCCAGACTTGATATACATGTCCATAACCGCATTTTGGAGCATAACATTCAATTGAATACCATTTCTTAGAATGTAAGCATGAACCTCCTTCCCAAGCTTATGAGCTGCAAGTCGTGCACATGCAGGTAAGATGCTACAAAGCAATTGGGAATCTGGTTTCGTTCTGACAGTAATCATCTGCTGAAACAGTTTCAGAGCTTCATTAAATTCCCCAATCTTCACATATCCACCGATGATTTCAGTCCATGTGATGATGTCTTTAGTTGGCATTTGATCAAAAGTTGCCCGGGCATCTTCAATACTGTTACAATTAATATACATTTTCAAAAGTGAATTGCTCACCAAAATGTCAGACTCCAATCCACATTTCCGTGCAGTGTCGTGAACAAGTCTTCCTTGTTCCAGTGATTTTAACATACCACATGCACCAATGGCAGTGGCTAAGGCTACAGGATCAATTTGAGCGTTGAAGTCCAACATTTGATAAAAGATATGAACAGCCAAATTAGGTTTATTCTGCAACAGGTAAAGCCTTGCTAAGACGGTCCAAGAAACAGAATTCTTGTCAGGAGACTTATCAAACAACCATCTAGCAGCGTCAGTGCTATCAAGACGGCCATACATATCGATTAAGGAAGTAATGACATACCGGTCGGAAGAGAAGCCGAGCTTGAAAGCCTGGGCATGGATCTGTTTGCCAAGGGGGAGATTGGTGGCAAGGCGAGAGGCTTTTAGAACACGAGGGAAAGTGCGTCGATCAGGAAGAGCACCTCGAAAAATCATATGAAGATAAATAGAGAGAGCGCCTAGGGGGTCTTGATTGGTTAAGTATGCGTGGATAAGATTGTTCCAAGCAAAGGTATCTGAGAGAGGCATTTCATCGAGCATCCGATGGGTCCCTGACAACCAGCTCTCGGATATAGGGCTTGAACGAGCCCTGCGCGTAAGGCAAGTTTGGGGGGGAGGGCAATGCTTGGATAGTGATGTATGAGGAGCCAAATTATGAGACTTGAAGAAACGGTGGTTCCCTGCAGATGAAATGAGGAGGACATTCATGGTGCTCTAAGCAATGCTCGATCTTAATCCGTAAACAACACGCTTGGAAAATTCGGAAAGTGCGAAAAGAGGAGGGATTTGGTAGTTTAGAAAAAAATTATAGTAGAGGTAGGCATTTGTCTTGAGTAACCATAATAGTAGCAGGGCTTGCTGCCGATTGAATTCATGGATGGGACCAGAGAATTGGAGGTCGTCTGCAGTCGGCGAAAGGCAGGATGGCAGCTTCTCTGTTTCCCAACAATACTCCTTGTTTTATTGTTTATGATTAATGAATTTTAAAATGTACAATCAACTACCAAAGAATTTGTGATTTATGTCATGGTTTTAGAACATTACTAAAAATTTGTATATGTGCATTTAATGAGCAAATACAGTGACTATGGTTATATCCAAACTCTTGGCTTACTTTAAAAAATTATCATACTATCACATTAAATTAGAAGCAAAATCCAACTACTTAGAATCTCGTAGAATTACAATTGTAACTGAAAAATGGGAAAGAAGACAAGTATGTTGGTTAAGATGTTATCATCAGAGAAATATAATAAAAGAAATTGCGGTGACGACCTGTAGGCAGCTAGCAGTTGGCAATATGCACAAGTGGAAGAATAGTGAATAAAAGGTGAACTAGTTTGACTGTTATTTTGTCCTCGTGTCTCCCACGCCACTTTCCACAAACCATTCCATCAATCCTGCCAACCCAATTCCACATTCAAATTTCATCGTCCGCCACCTGCCTACTCACTTCCTACTTTTCTTTTCTCCTCTTCTTCCACCCATGATGACTTAATCATCTGCGTAATCGTCTCTCTGCTCATTTTCGATATTGATTTTGTTAACTTCCTCCCATTAACAATTTTCATGAATTAATTACACTTGCATCAACATATTACCAACCACAACATCTCTCTCCTTGGTTTCCTTTCTTTCTTTAGTGTTTCAACTGTTTTACACAAGACATGAGCCCAGATGCTCAATATCAATAATTATCTTTTTATATATGACAATTTATAATTTGAAAAACAAAAAACAACTAGTGCTACAGGGCTGCACTTCATTTTCTTAATCTTAACTTGATCTTCATCTTCGACTTGGATTTGGATCCGGATTTGGTAGATGTAGGGTGAAGATGGTGTTGCGATGATTTGATAATGTTGGTGGCCTTTTGTGGGCCTCTCGACTGAGACTTGTTCCTCTTCTTCATTTTCATTCCAAATGAAGAAAGCTTCCTCTTGCCCTTCTCCCTTATTGTCTCCAGTTTGGGTTTCCATTGGCGTGGTCTAACAAGCATTCCATAATCTTTTTGTAACTGAGGAGTGGTGCATACTCTACTACTCTCTTCCTTAGATGATTCTGCGATGTTGCTTTCTTCCATCAACTGGGATATAAATTCATCGGATACTCGTATTCTCAGACAGCCGGATGGAGATTTTTGAACATCGAAGGCTTGGCAGGTGGCTGCCTTCTTTAGAAGAGCACTTCTGCTGGAAGACTGGGGTACTTGTGTGCTAACGAAGGAAGCAATGGTGACAACCGACAGCACAGACTGGAAACAATGTTTAGGGAGGAGAAAGTACTTGTGGCCCAGTTGAAGCTGGTCGTTCTCTGAAAGAGCGGGGATCTTCTGCCCTATGTAGAAACTATCAGAGCGACATACCAAGTGCTTTGGGTACTCATCTAGTAGCTGTGATACGTGGATAGGTCTGTCGTAGATCTTCACTAGACCGTCTGATTTTATGAGCTTTATAGTAGCAGGGGGCTCCGGCCTTATATGCACGCACGAGATGTGGTTCCCCATGAGTTGAAGGCACCATGGGATCACTTGCAGGCTCAAAAATTTGATGCCCATTGCAATAGCATTACCTTGTCTGAGATATATGAATTAAAGAAACAAGTTTGGGTTTCTAGATATCAACGAGGGTGATGATGAGAGGGAGAAAGGATTCTTTCAGGTAGTCGGAGAGAGGGAAGCAACTAGCTGGAAAAGAGGGAGGTGAGATTTGGAAGGAATACTATTAAATGGATTGAATGAAGAAAAAGTAAGAAGGAAGGAATGGTTATATATAATACAAGGAGCACAAAAAGAATCATATATACGTAGAGAGTAGAAAGGGAGAGGTTGGTTACTTGGTTTTTAGCAAGAGGCGTGAGACCCGGGTAAAGCTAAAGCTATCTCTTCTCGATCTTGGTCCGCCTTTTTTTATTCTTATTTCTAGTACAGAAACTTTGACTGAATCTTTTTCCTTTCACCTCACCCTTAAATTTATGGTAATTTATTATATTATAAATTTTTTCAACAAATTATGTATGTAGCAAATCCCTGCGTTTTTTACCTCTGCTATTTGGGATTTCTTTTCTAAATATAATTTATTCAGGATTGCCAAATATAATAATAGTAATGGTAATTAGCATGTACCAATGACTTGCAGCTGAGTAAGGCTTACTGTTTTTATCATTATACTTTATTTTCTTTTTTGGTTAATAATAAACGCCTATTATTTTATTCTAAAGTTTATAACCTTTTTACAGATGAAATGAAAATTGACTCATTATTGCTTACCATAGTTTGTAACTCTATCATTATGATAAAGAAATGGAGTGACTATGCATATTCGTATATTATTATTAATAAGAAAGAAATGAAAATCATATACTTGGACGTGGATAATGATGGTATCTTTCTTCATCTCCAGTTTCCATGCTTTGTAGTGATGCTGCATCCCGTATGGTCCACGGAAAGGCAGTAGCCTACATCTCCCGATGATATATAAAAGTTTAAGTGCCATCACCAATGCATAGACCATATTATAAATATCCTAGATTTTGATTTCACGTTCCTCAAAAACTTTTAATTATATGCATATGATTATTATTTTTTTGATATGGAATAACGTGCGCGCGCGTGAATGATGAGTTGCATGCAATTTTAATAGCTAGCCATAGATACTCATCATCAAACTCATATATATTATCCGTCTCTCGGTTCCTCCATTTATACTATATGTCTTCTCAGGTGACCACAATCTTTTGTTTGTTTATTTGTTTCTTCTCCTTCTCCCTATTCGTGATACATTATGTTTTTAGGAGGAGTTTCCTTCACTTCATTCAATTTATTGAATCCTTCTTCTCCTCACAAATAATCCTGTTGATATGAATATCATGGAATTATTCTTTTATTTTTTGTATAAAAAAATTCAGTCTCCGAGGTGCACTCTCAGCAAGACATGGATCCTTTCCGTATCTGCCACTCCTCAAGAATCTAATAAGTTGGCGTACGACAAGGATTTCTGTCTCCATGCACAACGATAAACCAAATCCTTGAATAACTCTTTTTTTCCTTTTGTTAAGATAACCCCCTGCTACTTTATGAATTCCGAAATGTTGACTCCCATTCTACCAAGGCATCCTTTCCGTCATGATATATATTTTTTCTAATAACTTGTTATATGTAAATCATGTTGAAATAAATAAGTAAAAACCAAACATATTCAACTAGTGTAGAGATGAATTGAAGTCAGATTTATAATAAAAGGTTTTTGCTACAAAACGAGCAAAGAGAAGCTAAAAATACAGTTATTTGCAGTTATGATCCATTAGAAGCATGTGTATGGGGTTGTTGGAAAGTAGATTTAGAGGAGTTGGGATGGAGAGAGGATTGTAACAGAGAGAAGCTCCGCCGAATGGACTGTTGTTTAATAAATGAAATAGACAAAAAAGGAATTATTGCAAAGTGGTGAAATTTTGACCATTCTGGAAAGCAAAACAATCCAAACGTGCTTGCTTTATTGTTGACCAAACCCAACGCACGTGTTTTGCCCTTTGACTGCTTCATTTTAATAATAATCTTCCTCCACAAATGTCGGCACGCAAGCCTTGAAAACTTTTGAAACCATGTGGTTTATCAACAAAAATTACTATATGGTATTTTGAAATGTTTCAAAGTACGATTATAATCATACTAATGTTATTAAGGAAGAAGAAAGCAGTTGGTTTATATTCTTGCAGGAATATTCTTTCAAGGGAAGATAGGATATTCGTTGATGGAATTACACGAAACCTTTCTTTATTAAAAAGCTCTGAACAACTTACCTCACCACTATCTTCCTATCCATATGAACTTCCCAAAACACTCGAGGCCCACTCAAAGCCCTCTTATTTATATTTTGGGCTTCTCCTCCATCTCCTTTCCTTCTCTTCTTAACCAAAAAACTCCCGCACCACACAAGGATGAAGCACTGGTGGAAGCTCGCCGCACTCGTGGGGATACTGGGGATCGGGAGGCAATTTTCCAGGCAAATGGGATGGGAAAAGGACGCTGTCGTTAAGGTTTTTGTACAATTGTCCGATCGATTGGGAATATGGGCGATGCCTCTATATGTAGCGCTTCATACCCTCACACTTGCACTTTGCTTGCCCTATGCTGTTTTCTTTGAGGCTGCAGCTTCTCTTCTTTTTGGATTCATGCCTGCTGTGCTTTGTGTCTTTTCTGCCAAGGTCTTAGGAGCTTCCCTCTCTTTCTGGATCGGCAGGTAACCTCTCCTAATTCCTTGTTTTTAACATATTTTTCGCCTAACCCTCCTTTTTTTTTCTTTATTTTGTTTTTTGTTTTTCCCATCAGTCAGCTAATCAAGTAGACACCTTTGTGAAGCTAGAACAATATGCTTAAATGTTTCATCTTTACCTTTTACCGGACCAACATCACTTTATGACCTGGTTCTTCCATATACGCTTTCTTACATAGTACTTTAGATTTTATGTTTTCTACATTTAACAAAACATGCAAGAGTTGATTCATAAGTTCTGGGTTTATTTTGTAATATTCTTTCAATTGGTTTCATTGTTCTTTGTTTTCTCGCTTAGCTCATCTTCAAGTTAATAGCAAGCATGTTTTCTCGTTGATGAAGTCCGTACCTTATCCAATTAGTATTCAGCTCTAGTAGGACTTGAAAATTTGTTGACCTGGAATTGCGTTTACAGGTGTAACTAGACCACGAATGGGTCTTTTCAGCCTATCTTGGTACAGCCCATGAACTGCTCCTAAACCCCTTCAACTTATGTTCACATAACTAGAGTGCAGTGGTTCAGGATCAGTGATCTAGACTAGCCTGAAGTTACCTCTCTTCTTTCTTTCTGGTATATATATATCGGGTAGTCAAGAAACGCATTGGAGGAATGTCCATGTTTAAGTCATATGTGGTGTCATATGTGGATTACCTAAGATATTATATAGGTCTTCGTGACAAAATATTTCACTAATGGCTGTAGTTCAGGAGAGGTTTTGTTATTCTGGTCATGCTATATTCCTTTTGCATTATCTTGTTCGCTACAAAGGAGATTCTTAAGTTGAAACAAGATTGGTAAGAAAGGGGTGAACAAAGTTTGCAACTCTGCGGGGAGCAATTGATGTCCTTGGCGGTCCAGAGAGGCTCCATTGAGTTGGCCTTGCTCAGTACTTTGTCTATGTATCTTCTGCAATTTTTAGTTCTAGACATGTTCACTTATCTTAAAACCTTGCACTCAGTGTGTTCCTATGCATGTTTTTTTAGTGCTGTGAAGTAGTTTTGGAAACTAAATTTTCACAGGATTGTTTAGGCTAGTTTTCAGGAGTTCAAGTTCAGCCGTGGAGTGGGTGCAGAGAAACAAATATTTCCATCTTCTTTCTCGAGGAGTTGAACGAGATGGTTGGAAGTTCGTCCTTCTTGCACGCTTTTCTCCCATGCCCTCGTATGTCATTAACTATGCCCTGGCTGCTACGAAGGTTGGGTTCGTGGTGGATTTCCTGCTCCCTACAGTCATTGGCTGTCTGCCAATGATCCTACAGAACACCTCCATAGGCAGCCTCGCCGGTGCTGCTGTTACTTCAAAATCTGGGTCTCATAAATCTAAGGTGTGGTCTTACCTATTTCCATCACTTGGAATTGTATCAAGCATCCTTATTTCTATGAGAATCAAAAAGTATTCTTCTGATATCACAATGATTGAACCGTCACCCCGCAATCCTACTGATGACTCTCAAGATGTTGATTCATTGCAAAGATTTCCCGGTAGAACACGTGGTGAGACCCCTAAGAAGAGTCAATAGAAAGCGTTACCGATGCCATTTCTTTTTAGTGGCATTTTTCCATGTCCTTAATCTAGATAATAATATGTTTTTAGAAGATGAAACAAATCCCAAGGGCATCAGAAACAAACTGTGGTCACATTTTTATTTTGTTTACTTGGCTATTTTGGCTGAAGATTAAGGGAGCGAGTCGTGTTACCGTTACCTATTGGAGAAATGTATACTGGAAAAGTTTTTAGCTGCCGTTACTAATGGCATTCCCCAAGACTGCCAAAGAGTTGAATTGGCTTCAAGTGGTGTTGCCGAGGGCACCATGGCTTATTTTTGTTTTGAGGGGCTAAGTCGTTGAATTATTCTCGTCATTTTTCGCCTGCAATTCGGGATTCGTTTGTCTTACCAAACACATCGCACAAGTTCACTCGGCCAGCATCACCAAAACATATCATAAATTATATATGAAGTAATATTAATTATAATTTATGAAACAATTAACCTAAGAATGTACTATTAACGATCATCTACAGTGATTAGACTGTCTGATTCTACGTTATTAATTTAAACAATATTAATATAATCTGGTTTGTATAAAGATGATCCTTGCTTTGCGTACTCTCACTTCTCTGCTGGATGGATTTAGCAATTTTTATATTTACTAAAGTTGGGACATATATGCTCCCTCTTGAACAGGGGAAAGTACCCCTAAACCCAACACCACCAACTGTTGGGGCAGCAGCTTTTCTCTTCTGCAAGAAAGGAATTAGCATCGCCTGTTCTCTAGGATTTTCTAACATCATGCAACTCGGCCACTTGTGTCTTCTGCTTTTTGTCCTGAGAAGCTGATTATGCACGATGATTTAAAAAACAAACCCAAACAAAAAAGTAGTATTACCTCTACCAACCCAAAAGCAATTAAGTTTCTTGCCTCCAAAGCAATGAAAATAATTTAAATGCTGAAGCTTCGATGGTGGAGAGGATCATTTCTGATTTTCCAAGACTCCAGCAGTACAATAAAATCCAGGCCTGCCTTTGGGAACGCTGTTGAGCTGAGCCAGTTCGAATTAATGGCCGCAACAAACTGGATTATTGAGATCAATGGAAAGCTCCACAACATGATGGATACAAACAGTTCTATTTCTATGGAGGCCGAACGCTGGAACAAACGCTCAATCTACAAAATACCAGCATGTGTCACTGACCTCAACAAGAAAGCCTTCAGGCCTCAGGCCGTCTCCTTTGGTCCTTACCATCATGGGGAAGAGCACCTCCACCCGATGGAGGAGCACAAGCAGCGAGCTCTCCTTCATTTTCTCTGGAGATCAAACAAACCTTTACAAGCGTATATCGACTCCTTAACTGAAATAGTGCAGCTTCTAAAAGAGTCCTATGACCCCCTTGATGCATGTTGGCAAGAAGATACGGATAGATTTCTGCAATTGATGATTCTTGATGGCTGCTTTATGCTGGAAATCTTACGGATTGCCACTCAGTCACTGGATGACTATGCTCCCAATGATCCCGTTTTTAGCAATCATGGGAAGCTCTACATTATGCCCTATATCATGCGTGACATGCTCATGCTGCAAAATCAGCTGCCATTGTTGGTTCTTGACAAGCTGGTTGCTGTTGAAACCGGCAAACCGAAGGTATCTATATATGTGCTCCGCCGCTGTTCACTTCTTTAGTTCTTCACCATGAAAACTGTTGCCTCGTTTTTTTCAATAATTTTGTGTGCACAGGATGAAGAGTTCGTGAACAAGCTCATCCTCAAGTTCTGCTCTCCGGACACTCCTGTGTCGAGCTTGGGCAAGTGCTTGCACCCACTGGACGTGTACAGGAAAAGTTTAATTCAAAAACATGTGGGCAAGGAAAAGCGAGGCAGTAGACGACGCCACAAAGGTGGTGATAACATCATCCGATCTGCGACAGAGCTGAATGAAGCTGGAATCCGCTTCAAGAAAAGTAAAACTAGAAGCTTCAAAGACATATCTTTCCGTGGAGGAGTGCTTAGGCTTCCGGTGATAGTAGTTGATGATGCAACCGAGTCCATCTTTCTGAATTTGATTGCCTTCGAGCGTTTCCATGTTGGCGCTGGAAACGAGGTCACATCCTACATATTTTTCATGGATAACATCATTGATAGCGAGAGGGATGTTGCCCTCCTCCACTCCAGAGGGATCATCCAGAATGCTATTGGGAGCGACAAAGCTGTTGCCAAACTGTTCAACTCTCTTTCTAAGGATATTACCCTGGACCCTGATAGCAGCCTAGACTTCGTGCATAAGAAGGTCAGTGCCTACTGCAAGAAAGCCTGGAACGAGTGGCGCGCCAATCTCATTCACACCTATTTTAGAAACCCCTGGGCCATTCTCTCTCTCATTGCTGCAGTCTTCCTTTTCGCCCTCACAATTGCTCAAACTATTTACACCATCTATCCTTATTACCATAATCCTGATTCCCCCACCCCGTCTGTCGTTTCTGCAGCGCCTCCTGCTCCTCTTCCTTCTCCAAAACCTCCTTCAGCTCAAACTCACCATTGATTCTCTCCGTTAAAAGGATTGTTTTCCTGCCCAGCATTCTATGTATTTTATGTATTTTTGTGCTATCAACACTTTTATTTTGTCTGTGGCTTTTGATGGAATTGATAACTATAACCATGTGATCCCTTGGTTACATACTGTATTTGATCGCTTTGTCTGGACGCTAAAAACTCATGTTATCCTTTTTTGAATGCCTTTTCCAGGAATCCTGTGATTCACATGCATCAATTCCATCACAAACGACCATTTTGGACTTTCCAAAAACGAGTATCCGATTTACTCTAGTTCTGGTTGCTCGTGTAAAAACTGGTTTGAACTGAAAGGGAATCCTCCAGCGGCTGAATTCACAAAACAATTTATTTATCTTATTATTCCCACAAAAGAATTTCCTTTACACCTTATAGCGATTTAATTGGATTAAAGCAATAGCATCACAACAGTCGATAAAACAAAAAATAACAAGTTTCTTTGTCAAAACAATGAGGTTATACATTGTATCTGTATTAAGGTAATTCTGATTAATAGACATCTAAATTTTGTTTTTCGGAATATTCCCCCTCAAACACATACAACTCCTGAACCAAGAATAATCAACCCCCAATCCGTTTCTGCAACGACCCCATATTGAAAAATGTGGCAGGGTGTCAAGAGACATGGCCATGGATAGTTTGAGCATCTGCGATGATGTAATTCGTCAGTCTGCTACACATTCATCTTCCGATTCCAATTAACCTAAGCTGCCAGACATCAAACAAAAGCTTATAAACACCTAATAACAAATTGGTGAAGAATGGCAAAGAGCAATCTTCTGGTGATGAAAGTTACAATGTTATTCTGCGGCTGCTTCCAGTAAAATCCTTGCAGGACAACAGGCAAGATGTTGCAGGCTGCAATGATATAAATCATTAAAGCATGCATCCCCATCCACTTCAATACTATCGTCGGTTTCCTATATCCGCACATATCAACCTGCGGAAAACATACATCACTACCCATTTCTCCATATCACTATACATTAAGATCGAACAATATATATACCCTCTTCAATATATTTACAAAAAATCAAGAAAAAAAAAAAAATAACAATCAAACACAAGCTTCACTATCAGTTATGATCAGACCAGCTTGTAGATTCCAGCAAAAAGAACTCCAGCAGTCCCAGCAGTGACTGACATATAACTTAAACTGTAAAGAGCTTTATTGACATGCATTCCTACAAGAAAGAAGCACATCCGTTACATAATCTAAAGCTACCTCTATCAAATTCAGATCTAAAAGAAATGCTACTAAAACTATTACCTAAGAAGTCCAAGGCCAGGCCTAAGCTGATAAGACAAGCGGATGGAATCATCCAATGAAGAATTCTTTCCTTGTGTTCCTGGGTGTGGCAAAGTAACAAAAAAAAAGGGTTCAGATTAAAGAAAAAACTCGGGAAAAGAAGTAGACATTCTGCCTCACAGAAAGTTCGTCACCTTAAAATGGATAATAATATGCCCATAATGCAAACCAACCAAGCAGGTTACTGTAGCCATTACTGAACTACAAGAAAAATGTGTAAGGATCATTAAGAAACGATGAAACTGAATGGGATATTTCACAGCATGGGAGAGTAAAGAAAGTTTTGTTATATCTGCCATAATAGTTGACTCCTGAACTCTTATACAGGAAGTAAACCAACCTTAAAATTCCTTCAGGGTCAAAAGGGGCTTGACACCATGAAGGAGCATCAGCAGGTAGTGGACCATAATCTGGTGAATTGATACTGCATGCCTGTACAAGGGAAAATGGTTATAATGTTGGCAAAAAGTTATAACGTCAAGTGACCGGAAGAAACTATAGACATCTAACTGAAGAGCTTACTTTGGTTCTGGCGTATATCGGCTTTTTATACAGATGATGAATTCCCATTATTGTTCGATCAATCAGTCCAACAGCATTACAAGCTGGTCCTGTGTCACCCCTCACTCCACATTTGACCTTTTACAAAAACGTTTCATATCAAGCTACAACCGTGATGTGACTACAAATTCTTAGAAGAAAGTGACAGAGAAAGAAAAAAAAAGGAAAAATGAAAAGAGAAACTCACTGAAAATCTTTTTGGGGCAGAAGAAGAGGCTTCAGCTGGAATCTGATAGTCCCAGTCTGGAACATACAAACCGTATAAAAAGAAAAGATATGTACCAGTGAGCACCAAAACCACGATCCTGTGACGGTTGCAAGTAAATTTAACTAATGAAGTTCAACAAAAATACAAATTGAAAAGATACATGCACACATAAAATGCATGTATTGAATAAAAAAGAATTAGAATACTATCAAATTAACATAGGTTCGAAGACGTGCAAATCACCTTTGCTGACTAAAAGTATATATATCAATAGTGCATTTATTTGACAAAAGAGGATGATTAAATTAACTAGGTTCCACAATCCCTTTGCTCTAGAACCATGAGAAATAGAATTACATGGTTGATTCAAGATTAAACTTCCAGTGCATAGAAATTGGATGATTAGGCATTCATTCCCGGTCATCAGTAACAAACCATTGGCTCAGAATGGCTAATCGACGATATATATGAAGGAAGTTCTACAACTTCGATACTCAGTAGCACCATAAATCTAAGGAAGGATACTTTGACATGTTTATTTAATGAACTCAAACAAGCAAAACCATGATAAACTTGAATCGGGATACAGGAACACAAACTGCGATGGAAGCAGACAGAAGGCAAGGGTTGTCCTGCCCCCTATGCTTGCAAGAAAATTTTGTCATTTTGTCCTATTTAGGTTTTGACCCTTCAAATATATATATATAAGAATTATAATTAAACAACTTAAATTACTGATCCTTGCAAAGTAAATTTTCTAGCTCTGTCGTTTAACACAAACAAGCTGCTGATATTGTGCTTCATAGATTGAAAGGAAGAAACTGATAGTTGTCGGGAACCATATACTTACCACTGAAATCGGTATTTCCTCAATACAGATGCATGATCATCACCTTTGAGCCAAATTTCACACAGTGCACCTATTAAATATGCTATTGCTATTCTCTGGGGAAAAAGAGGAAACACCTGTCACCCTGTAGCTAAAGATGTATGTACGTTTGTATTTTCAGCTTTGCATGTAGTAAAGGAACTAACTAGGGAATCTGGATTGGATACCTGCAAGATACCCATCACTCTAATTTTCTCAAGATCGACTCCATAGGTTAAATCATCTAGGCCATGCACATAGCCACCTGGAAAGCAGAAATGAAAAAGATAACAGCTTAAATGCAATTGAAAACAAACAGGATGACTGAATTTCTGGAAGAGTTATTTCCTCTCCTCCCACCCAGTTCACTTTATTTACCCAGTCCAGAACAAAAAACAACACTTATTACAAATAAGTATCCAACTTAGTACGGGATTGTAGTACATAAAGAGGACCTTGAAGAAAACAGCCTAACATAAGAAGTTTGAGAGTTCGGAGAATGGCTTTTCTAGTTGCAACAATTCTGCACGGAAGTTTCTGCAAAGAATAAAAATTGTATGAGTAGAAGCAGTGGCACCGCTAGTACTAGGAAACTCGTGTTCAAAATGAGATCGGGCATCAGCACAGGAATACCGTAAAACAGTAATACAGAGAAGATGTCAAAACGAAAAAAATAACAACAACAGCATTAGTATGCATGAGAGCAATA
Organism: Dalechampia spathulata; assembly: GCA_948192965.1. NCBI lineage: Eukaryota > Viridiplantae > Streptophyta > Magnoliopsida > Malpighiales > Euphorbiaceae > Dalechampia > Dalechampia spathulata. The sequence goes on from CANYBF010605690.1 coordinate 26,582, forward strand.
AGGAACGCTACCTTGTATGCAAGTCCGAGGGAGACACCAACAATGAAGAGGAAAAATGGCATGACCAAATCGGCCAGGGTTAGACCGTTCCATGGGGAATGATTAATAGCAGGCACAAATCCACCGCCGTAGTCAACTAAGATCATTAGCTGAAAAAATTGGGAATGACAGAACATAAAAGAGAACAACACTTTTATAACTTGAATTAAGGACTGAATAAAGAACATTGATGTTGGTGTTTTATTGAGTTGTTTAATTGGAAAAAAGAAAAAGAGACCAAACTGCGGGGATGAGGGGTGCAGAGTCGTCGCATCCATTAGGATGTAACTTATAACCAAATAAAAATTGCACCCTCTGTAGTAAAGTTTAGGGTGGAAGATGATGAATTTTTTGTTTATTATTTGTTCATCCATCAAAAGGAAGAGAAAAAAAAAAGGAAGCTTTGGAAACAGAGATTGATGTAATGTTAGTGATAAGTCATGGATAATGAGAAAGAAGACAGACACAGCTCTGTAATGGAAAAATTAAAAAAAGAAAATTGAAAGAGAGAAGAATAACATTGTTAAAATGAAAAGAAATAATTACCGCAACAGTGAGTCCGCGAAAGACATCTAAAGAGAGAAGACGGTGGTGGTTGCTGGGAGGGGTAAGTGTATTAGGAAGAGGGTTGGGAGAAGGGAGAGCTAATTCAACATGCGCATAATGATGATGGGAATGGTGGGTTGTTCTCAATGGAGTAATGTGGTTAGCAGCTTCCTCGTCAGTAGTGATACGCTGATAGTTGGGCATTGCTGGAATGGTTGAGGAGTAAGAATGATGGTTGGAGTGTTATAAGAAGAGGAAAGCGAGGGAGGGGGGTGGTGGATCTGTTTTTGCTTTACTTTAATATGAGAGAAGGGAAGGGGAAAAATCTAGCATGGATGGTGAAGCTTAGCTTTATGCGTGAGTGGGAATATGCTTTCACTGTGGGCAAAAGGACAGGCGTACACATACTCCCACACTTTTAAATATGAGATAAGGATTAAATTTAATGGCATCGTATTCCTTCAAATCTTTTTCACTAACTGCATTCCATTTCAACAAAATTACACGTATAACAATAATTATTTCTTCCACAGCAATGCAGGCCATCAAATGAGTGTCAATGGCCACACCAATCATCTACATTTGCTTTATTTCTCAATCACCGTATCTAATGCACTTGCCTTTTTAACACTACATTTTCCGCTTCCTCCTCCATAAATCAATTCCTTACCATATATAATTTTAAAATGTTTAATCCTCCATGATAAATGAATTACAATTATTTAACATTATAGTTTTATATAAAATAAATAACATTTATTAATATTATATTTGAGTTGTTAATAAATAAAACAACCATCAAGTAAATAAGCATGTGAAAAATGAGTTGCATGAGAATCGATGCTCCCAGGAGGAAACACTTGATTCTGGAAATTTGAGGTGGAGAGGAGATTTAAGTGAAATGATAGCATTCATACAAGTGATCTGTTGGGATGGTGGCTCCTTACACACACTCCCACCTCCCAATTAACCTTTTCTTTTTCCTCTCATTCCCCAGCTGCCAATTCCATTTTTTTTTCTTTTCTTTTTTCTTAAAGTTGATGCCCTTCGAAACAAATAATAATTAATTTTAAAAAAATTTTTATTGAATCAAAATTCCGCTTTTTTTTCCCTGCAAATTGACTAGAAACAAATTGATTAATACATATTTAATTATCTACACAATACAAAATAAATGAAATTAAATCAACTACTCCTAGTTAATGTCGACATAAGAATCATCCTTTTTAACTCAAAAAGTTTATATATATCTAAAGTCTCAAAGACATAAAGTCTATGTTTATGTTTGTGAACGTTGCTGGTCTGGTAAAAGATCCATTTTACATGCAATTGGGTATTGTCCTAAAGCTCCTTGCATCTGGTTTCGGGTTCTGCCCCTACGTTTTCCAATTTTTATGCAAAGGATCGGTCTTTTTTAGATAATCTTCTTTTAAAGGAAATGTATTTGAAGGATATAGGACGGAGTGATGTTTTTGCCATGACTTGTTGGCAATTATGGAACATGAGGAATGGTGACTTGTTTGCTGAGGATAAATTCACGTTGAGCAGGTGTTTTATCATATTTGTGACCATATGCATGACATCGCACAAGTCATAGATCTTGATAAAACTCTTGCTAAGCCGGGTATACTAGATGCTTGTGGTCTCATTGGTTGAATTTCTACTCCCAAAGGATGCTTATAATTAAATACTGGTGGTGCTTTCCAAGCTTGCCTGTATTGGAGGTCTAATCGGAGTCTCCATTGGATGCTAGTTTCGAGATTTGTCATTAATCTTGGTTCGTGCACTATTATACAGCGCAGAGATGTGGGATATCTGTAAAGAGCTGACTATACTGCTGACTCTGTTCATTTTAACATATTTACAGGAAAGATAATTTTTCGGATGACCGGTTGGCTTCGTTTGTGTATCAGTTTCCTCTCGGTTTACATGACTCGTGGAATTCATAGATGGCTCCAGCATTGATGTTATGGGTGTTTCTTATAGCAGGACGATTTCTAGATAGTTTAGTTTCTTTTTCTTTGTCCGTTGTAAAGAAAAAAGAAGCAAAAATAGGAGAAAGGATTGCTATTTTCTTTGTTGTGGAAGGGAAGAAACATAATCGAAGGAAGGAAAATAAGCCATACCTCCAACCCTTTCTCTTAAAATTGGTGAAAAAATATCGATAGTAGAAGTGAAAATTTACCGTAGATCTCAAGTGACATTTTAAAAGTAAATTAGTAATTGTAATAAACTTATTTGTTTATTAAAGGGAACTGCTTATTTGTTTTAGAAAAAATGTTGCGGAAGCCAGGCAGTTTCCGTAATGGCACACCAACACAACATATTCAACCGTTGGATAAAATAGAGTGTCATGCTGGCCGCAACCAAAGTCCAATGACAATCCAAGAGATGATATGGAGAACCAAACCCCCAAGACGTATAGTTGCAAAACATAAGGAAAATTTCGATAGGAGGGCTAACGGTATTTATTTATATCATTCCCCAAATTCGAACACCGACAATTTCAAGCTTTATGCGCTGCTCCTACTTTCACAAGGTCCTCTAAGGCCTTCAAGATCTGTGTCTCGGATAAACCATCCAACCGAATGCCCCTTTCAACTCCCATATCTGCATCAAATCTAAAACTAAATGACCGGAATACAACAAAAGGGAAACAACAAACATAAATAAATACAACCATAACAAAGGTTTCCAATAACATTAAACATTATTTACACTTGGGATTGTAGTTTGTTCCGGATAGGTTTCTCTTTAACTTGTGTTTAATTTTATTTGGAGCAGTCCTTTCTTTATCATGTCAATAATTATCAAGTAGTCTGTAGTTTGTTCATCACATGGGTGGTAATCTAACTGCATTTAAATGACGAAATATGAAAGAAAATGAGATTATTGGGTTCTTTCCATATAAGCCTTCATTAACCTACAATTTTCAGTAAAATGACATTCCACAACCCAGGATATCAACATCTTGATATCTGAGCAGATAGAGAAGTACATACAATCAAAAACTCCATAACCAAAATGCACAGAAAAGGCCAAGAACTGATAGACATCCAATAACATAACATTGCAAACTTGTATACCATCAGGAACATCTAGGTGGTTGATTGAGATAAGATAGTTCTATTTATTATCATTCTTCTCATATTAATAATCCTGTCATGTATAGTTCGTGTATCATGAGTAGTTATCTAATTGCAATTAAGTGGAAGCTGATTAATCAAACACAAAAAAGTTGAGATTAGCGGGTTCTCTCTATATGTGCCCTTATAATCATATAATCAATTAGATTTTAAGAACCTGAGATGGTAACAAGAGTAGATAGAGAAGAATAGGAAGAAGAGTGCACTAATGATAAGAATAAAAAAATCGATGGAAAAGGGCATTCAAGGGAGAAGCTGATTGCTTACCCTTTTAAAAATCAAGTTTTCTAAATTTTAGTTAATATGCCATATGGTGTTATTCCACATTCCATAGTTAAAGAAATTTAGGTTAGGACTTTATTATAATATCTAACCTTCTCATCAATAACACCAAGTGATTTAAAACTCAAGAAATTCGATATCTTTATAACAATAAACATCCAATCCCCCCATCAAATGCTCTTTTCTTCTACAGGACAACAGCATCAGATCATGAGCTAATGAAGCAAATAAAATAATGCATTATGTGAGAAACACTGCCTAGTCCCTGGGATTGGTTTGCCATAATCTGGTGGCATCAGTGGCTAGGTTAGAGGTCGGAATCAAACCCAAACCAAAGTCCCCTAGAGTGAATGATGCATTATAACAGTATCTCTCACATTGACTAAGAATCAAGGGAACTATAACCCTATAAAGCCAGATATTCTCCGTAAAGAACATTTTATTATAAAGAACAAAAATAAATCTATAACAGAACACATTCCATAGTAGTTCAAGACGATTACTTTGACAGACATTTTACAAAATTCAAATCCAAATTCATTAAGTTGTAACAAAAACGTAGCACCAAAAATATAGAAAAACTGAGAAATTAGAACAACAGATAAACATCGATCAGGAATCTTAATTTTATAGGAAAAAAGCAAAGAAAGAAAATAACAGAGAATACCGTATCTGGCCCATAACTGAGGCTCGATCCCCTTGCACTCGCGGATGAGGATCGGAAGTTTAGGGTTAAGAGACTTGATATCCTTATAATTATTCTCGACGAATGCTCTGTGAATAATAATATTAGAATAACGATAACCATAGAATGGAAAAAGAAAATTAAGAAGTATAGGGTAATTGAATGAGAAAGTACCGAGCAGATGAACTTGAAGGTGAAGATTGGCAAAGTAGAATCCGGAGCTCTTTAAGACTGCGAGAAAGTTGCCCTCTCCATGCCATTTCTGATAATTTCCCCCCTTTGTTCCGAATCGTCCGATCGGTCTGGAGATGCTCGTATTTATTTAGGGACTTCTAAATGGACGGGCAAGAAAATTTAAAAAGGAATGAGGATGGGTTTACCCAAGAAATGATAGATTTAACTTTTTTTTTTAATAAAATTTTCGTTTAATTTTGAAATTTGGCTCAATTTAATCTCCTTTTAATTAAAATAGGAATTAATAAGAAGTTTTAAAAAAGTTTACAACAATCGTATCTTATTATATTTTTATAAAATATATAATTTATGATTTTTTACTCATTTTAAATTTTACTAGAGTTTCATAATGTGCGTTACACGTTTGCATAATTTTTTTAACTCATAATTTGTAATAATTTTATATTTTATTTTAAAATTTTTACTATTATAATATTTTATATAGTTTTAAATTAATATTTGAATGGGATGTTTACTGCCTTATTTTGGAAGCATGATTTCCTTATAGTATAAGGGGCAAACATTATGTTTTGGCTTGATTATTACAGATGAAATACTTAAATTATGTGTTGGGATATTGATTGTGCAATTTGAGTGCAAATGGAAGTGAATTAGAATGCCAAACTTACATTAGAAAGGAAATGGTATAAAGAAGAACATGTAACAAAAAGTTGCTGCCCAAATTTGTCATTTTTAGTATATGGCCTCTAAAATTTGGTATGAGTGAATAAATGATAAGAATGAATGAATCTAAGATGTAATAAGGTGTTAGAATGAAGAAATTGGCATTTGGTTGCATGAAAAATGAAGAGGAACCATAAGTATGCAAACCCGGATTTTAGCTTCGGCATAATTTTTGACCCGGTTTAGAATTGATGTTTGGAGGCCTTAACGTTGTCCAAAAATTTTGTGTAAGTACTCAAATTAAAGCTTATTGAGTCTAGTTTCTAATGGTACCTGGCTCATTTAAAACCGAAAAGTTTAAGGCAGTCAAAAATGGGACGCCATCCTCAGGGGTCCCTGATATGAAACCAAAATGAAAGGTTTTGCAAATAGTATTTGTATACTATGTTTTCTTATAGTTTAGGACTTTATTTATATGGTTTGTTGCCTTAAGTTATACATGTATTGAAGGCTGAAATGTAAATATTTTGCATGGTTTATGATGAGTCCCGTAAGGTCACTAAAAGGATTAAGCAAGGAAGGGAGAAGTAAAACGAAAAGTAAAGTAACAATTGACCAAATGAATAGTACTACATACCAAATAAATAGTGCATTGCCTTACATGTTTTGATATCATGGTTGTGTAATATATAATGGGATGGATTCATGTGTACTTATGGTTCATGAATCATGTGAAACTATGGTAAATATTATGAATGGATTAGAATGTTTTAAGGTACTAAAATACTTGAATGATTATCGCTTCTTAATACTAAATGAAGGTAAAATGGAAATGTTAAAGGTTCAACTCATGAAGTGCATACGTCTCCTTCAGGTATCGATAAGGGCAAAGCGATAGCAGGTTTGTGCTATTCATCTTATGACCCCGTATAGGGTCTTAAAATGATGATTTCTCACTTAATTGTTATAATAGCAATGTAGTGAGATTCTATTGTCAATGGTATTATACAATCATCATTGCTTATGATCATTAAAGCATCATTTATGCATTATGTCATGAATCATCCATACATAAAGACATTCATGACATATCATACAGAAGATATAAGGGGAAAAAGAAAGAGATATACAAAGAAATGATCAATGAAAACGTACTGGGTCATACATGTTACATCCACGTTTGACCCCCTAGGAGTTTTGGTATTTCTGTGTATGCTTGAGTGGATGTATATGTGTATGTATACATGTCATAGTATGATTGCTTGCGTATGTACCGTGTATGTATGCTTGTGGATGCGTCGTGATGACGTATTTTGATGTGTATTTACATGTATGCCAGGTGTGTGCATGATGGCATGCATGTGTGGTATGTTTTGTGGGTGTTTCAGGTGGTTGGGGAGTGCATTTGAGTGTGAGGAGAGGAGTTTGGAGAGTGGTACGGGTCTACGGAAGGTTGTACGGCCGTACGAGACAGGGCAGATGAGGGGGCTAGGGCTCCTGGAGGTCGTACGGGCGTACCAGAGGGTTGTACGGCCGTACATCAACTCGCAAGAATTCAGGTTTGTCAAGTGAGTGGTGGCCGTACGGGCGTACCAAAGGTGGTACGGCCGTACCGCAACTCGCAGGAAGTTGGGTTTATCAGGCTTTTTAGGTTGGTACGGGCGTACAGGTGGTGGTACGGCCATACGCGACTTAAAGTGGGCTTTTTAAACAAATAAACATAAGCCTTTTCTTATGTTTCTTTTCCCCAAAACCCTTCTAAACGCCCTAAACCCTAAGAAAACACCTGAGGAGGGATTCCTAGGCACCGAGATCGTGCGAGAGCTTGAAGTTAAGGCTAGAGCTGGTTAGCGACGAGATCACGGGCTAGCGATAGAGGTTTTCCTATTTCAGGTTTGTGCTAGATGTTTAACGTTTGTGATAGATGCTTATTGCTTGTGCTAGGTCTTTGTGCCTATTTGCTTTCCTTCTTATTCTACGGCCCTGGAAAGCTTAGAACTGATGCTTGGGGATTGAATTCCCTATAATTATGCTTGTTCTTGCCTTTGATGCTTGTGATTGCAGTTATGGGTTCCGAGAAGGAACGTATTTGCGGCTATGAGTTCCGGGAAGGAACGTGCCTTGTGATTTATGGATGTTTGACTTGTAGGATTGTTATATGGCTTGTTCATGCATATTGAATGATGACATAGCATGGCATGGTGAGGGGATGATATAAG
>CANYBF010605691.1:0-11265 GCA_948192965.1 Dalechampia spathulata
ATTAACTAGCATAAATAAAATAGAATAGAATAATTCAATCTATGCTAAAAATAAAATAGAATAAATTACTATTCATCAAAAATCTACAGATGATACACTGCAATTGTAAAACGTCCAAGCCATGTGTGTGCAGGCGTGACACAAATCCCTGCAAATTTTGATAAATTCAGAGTTAAGTAGAAATCCAGACCAATCAGTAAAATAAACCTACATATTTCCTAGATGAGCTGAGCTCTGAATGACAATTAAAATCAATTGACATACGTCAAAATGGAATTGGCAGGTTCAGTTCAAATAAGAGCAACTCTTTATTTAGAGGGCTAACGAAGTCGTCTGAAGCATGTCATCCATGTAAAACTAGCAAGATCACCAAAGATTTGTCCTTTATTTGAAAATTCTCAACCAGGTTCTACTTGTAGAACATGGTCGAGCACCTCGTTATCCAAATTCCAACATTATTTATGCTGAACGAAAATCGACTACAATTAGTTTCTGGGTAGCTACATCTTTCAGAACTGTTTAAATTTGTACATCAATGTACGTCAAGTGGTGGGATTCCATGGCAATCTGTCCTGGAAACTCTTTACGAAACAAGTAGCAGGGTGCAGGTAGTTTAACCAAGAAATTTTGACATGAATATGATAAAATGAATGGAAAGAATTCCAGGATTATCTTCAATCGAAGAGCTGCATACCAGTTATGAAGCGCTACCTGACTGAAAAGTTGTTAGTCCTTTTAGATTATTTCCTGACAGGTTCAGCTCTTCCAGCGATAAGAGGTTATGAAATAGGCAGGATGGTAGACTTCCATCATCAAGAAAGCTATATGATAAATCCAACTTTCTAAGAGCCAGCAATCCACATAACGCTGCAAAAGGGAAGCAGCAAAGGCAAGACATCTAGTCAAGAAGAGAAATTGATGTTAATAAAACAAGTATCCTGTAGCAATCCCGCCATAAAACCACTACGAAATAAAGGGCACATGCACAGATCTAAATTGAAACTATCACCTTAAATCAACCAGAAGGAACGTATCTGTAAATTCTTTCTTACCAGATTGTAAAAAGGATACTTTCCGGTCTGAAATTTACTGGAAATAGTTTTGTAAACCTGATAAGCTATGGTGAAAGGACAACATGTAGAGTTTACCTGAAAGAAATGTTGATGTTCCTTGTAGATCATTGTGTGATAGGTTCAAACTTTCTATTAATGAATGACTACCGAAAAGGCAGGACGGCAAATTTCCACTAGTGAGGTTGCTGTCTCCAAGATCTAATTCTCTAAGGGATTTCAATCCGCATAATTCTGGAAAACATAAATAATTGAAAGAAGAAGAGTGAAAGCTGCTTGTACACAGACATGACAGAGATATGATATAAGAAACCAGCTAACGTGATCATGCAAATCACAAGTACCAAGGAATATTAACTGCTAAAACAATGGAAAGATCAGATGAAGATCTGACAGAAGAAAGGGAAAAAAGACGAAGAAGAAGCAACCCTACCTGAAAGAAAAATCGATGACCCTTCTAAATTATTGAATGATAAGTACAGACTTTCCAACAATGGAAGATTTCTGAATTGGCAGTCTCGCATACTTTCATTGGTTAGATAATTCTGTCTCAGATCCAACAGCCTAAGGACCTTCAGTCCGCAGATAGCTGCAGAATAGGCACATCAAAGACTATGAATTCGAGTTGTCGGTGATAGAGTATATTCAACTAATCATACATTTGTAAGTATGTTCTTAGCTCATTTACAAAAGATCAAATCATTGATTACGTTCACAAATTAAGATGAAATTGAACATGTTATCGGTATGATTGTAATACAACTCTCTGAGGAAATTAAAATATGTATTGAACTCGATTAAGTTGAGAAAATTGCTGATGGATATGCATTATGATTAGACTTGAGAATTTAGAGCTAACGCCAATTTCATGTGCCAATAATAAAGTTGACCCTGACACAAAAGCTGATAATCCCTTTATGTTATTTGATGATAAATCCAAGCTTTCCAACAATGAGAGGTTATGAAACAGGCAGGAAGGTATACTTGAATCATCAAGTTTGTTATTATCAAGATACAACTCTCTGAGGGCATTCAGTGTACATAAAGCTGCAGAAAAGCAAGTAGCCAAGGCAAGATATTGTAATAGAAGCATTTCAAATTGATGTTTCTGCAATGGAAGGCATGAAGAAATAGATATACCTTCTGGGTTCAGCCAACCAGATATATAGTTACCAGCTAAACTCAGTGACTCCAACTTCTTGAACTGAGAAAGAATTGCAGCGTCAGGATTCAACAGGCCGAGCTCCTGTTGCCTTAAATAACTAAGATCAATAGAGGAAACGTGTAATTTTTCATGACTAATATCGCATAGGACACGTATCTATTCACAGTGATTATCTCCGGTCCATTCCTTCATCAGAGCAGAGGCATTAAGAGAGTCTCTTAGTTGCAAAAGAGCCCTCCTCTCATGTTCATCCACCTCATAAACATTTACGTTCCTGCCAATGCTAAAACAAGAAAAGAAGAACCCACAAAAGAGAAGTGCATGTAGAGTCTGAGATGAATGCAAATGTCTTCTTGTCATTGCTAAATTTCTTAGAAATAGCATTCCAGAGCTTGCACTGTCCCTGGAATGGCAAAACATTTTATATTGAAATACTCGGTACCCTGCATTGACTGCAAAACACAAGTCCATGCATGAACGTATAGGAAATTTCGTTTTCGAGTAGAATTGTCATAGATAGTAGGCCCGATTAAGTCCCCCTTGGATGTTTACAACAAACGTACCAATAAAAATTTGCAAGTAGATGAATAAGAGAAGTGGAGACTTGTATCTTGGACAGACTCGACTCTGCCGGCAATGTAAATTTTGGTTAATTCTGACGCCAGTTACATGAATCTTGTTAGCGGATGAAGCCATCTGGCTGGGGCACCGACCACATCATGGGGGTGTTGCTCCTGCCATGTGAGGAGACCGGTGGGCAGTGATACCCCTTTTTAGCTATAAGTTGTACACCAAAAATATCCAAGGGTTGCAATTATGATAGGGCATATTAGTTGTGGAAATACAATTGTTTCCTGATATGTAATAGATTTGGTTTTGACAAATGATGACATGAAATGTGGAACTATAACTCGATAACAGCAACAAAAATAATCCATCATTGAAGCTTCAGATTCTTATGGGGTGATTGTGGAAGTGAAAGCAACTGCAAGACAGAAGCTTCAGAGTTTTTATGGTATCATCCTAATAAACTATTACAATAGTGGAGACCCGATATGAATGAGTGACAGAAGCTGTCCTGCCAATCAAAGTCACTATCACCATGCCTGAAGATCAATCGATATGCTCCAGTTAAGGATTGCTTTCAATCTTGTTCTCTCTCTGACATAGAGCATACGAAATTCTATTTGAGTGATTGACTAGCATATGTTATTGTTCTTGTGGTATCTAGCCTTTAACGATGATATCCTGCCTTTTCCAGGTAATGAACAACACCTTCCACAAGTCTGTCGTTTTTATCCCTGTCCACGAAAAGACTTTTCATATTCTTTGCCAAATCTACCGAGCCATCTTCTTTGACCATTCTGACAAGTTCTGCCACCGTGTCAGACTTAAATGCCCCATCCAATTCACTCCTTGGCACTTCCAACCCGAGTTTTTTCCCTTGTAATAGCCTGGCATTTAGCCCTTGATCATTTAAAACTGGGAACAGAATCAAAGCCTTACCGAATAAGAGTCCTTCAATAACCGAGTTCCAACCACAGTGTGTCAGAAACACCCCTACAGATTTGTGACTCAGTATCTTCACTTGTGGAGCCCATCCATGGTAAACAATGGCACGATCCTTGACTCGTTCCTGGAACTCGTTTGGTAGCATTTCTAACGCGTTAGAAGTTGATCCAGGTGGGTTTTTGAGTACCCAAATAAATGGTGACCTTGATTTCTCCAACCCAAGAGCCAACTCGCTCACTTCTTCTCGAGTCAAAGCGGCCTCAGTTCCAAGGGCAACGTATACAACAGACTTGGCTTCCTTGCTATCTAACCATCCTTTAATATCAACCCAGTATTCCTCATCCGTATCATTTTCTTCTACTTCTTCCATCGGCGGCAAGAATCCAATTGGAATGATCGGTTTTTCGCTCATCTTGCTGTAAAGCTCAAACCACTCAGGTTCAAATTCCGGCGAGCTTCTAATAATAACAACATCACCCTTTCCAGCAGACGAACCGAACCGGACAGAATCATTTGGTCCTGTTTTATCCTCTTCTGATTTCTCTATATACTTCGTCACCTCATGAATATGATACTTAACATCGGTTTCGAAAGGAACCCAGCTGGGCACGACCGTAAAGTCCTCCGCTTTACGCCGGGAATCATCACCTTTCATCAGCAAGGAAGGTATGCCAACGAAGGAAAGAGTTGCTGCTGTAAAGAGACTGAAGAAGGCACTTGATATACCAATCTTGGAAGCTAAAGATGGCAGCCAATGAGAAGCATAATCGTAGATAATCCAATCTGGGCTGGTGGTTTGAAGAAAGCTAGTTAACGGAGATTCAAGCAGATCAAAAGCTTTCTTTAGTAACTGCTGTTTAGAGTAGGCTACATCCGTCGTGGTTTCTGCGGTAGGTGGCAGTCCTGGTATGGAAGGCAAGGGAAGGGATATTAGTGCAATGGAAGAAGATAGTTGGCGAGGTATTTTGGGAAGTCTACAAAGGTTTCCTGGCGTTGAAATGAAGGAAATTCTATGACCCTTAAGAGCTAAGATGGTGGAGAATCTGAGAAAAGGGATAAGGTGTCCCATGGCTAGCCATGGAAACATTGCTAGATGAAGCTTTTTGCAGTCATCCATGGCAATCTGACGTTCAAGATTCAGAACCGGTGGCTCTTTAGTGAGTTTTGCAACCGCAAAGCGCTTCATTTCGTTGACTATGGAGTATGGAATAAAACCACAGACTATATTTAAAATCACATCTAATCGTTTAATGATTTATACAGCATGCAATATAATTTATTATTTTTTAATTCATGTATGATAATAAATTAATATAAATAAAATATTTCATTTAATTTTAATTTTATTTTTAATTTTATTTTTATTGAGCAAGCCACTTTATAGAAAAGCTTGTTTTTGTACATTTATTAACCACCACCGCTACATTTATTATTATTATTATTATTATTATTATTATTATTATTATTATTATAATATTGTGCTTACCTAACGGTGCCAAACATTAATCCACTTTTCACATAGAACTTTATTATAAATTTTAAAAAGTTATATATATATATATATATATATATATATATATATATATATATATATATATATATTATGGATTAAGAATAATGATTATGTATCCTTTTGAAAAGAAATATATTCATTTATTAACCAACTTATTATTTAAATATAGATTTATGGTCATAGTTATATAAAACTTATATGTAAATTTACGGTTATAATTATATAAAATATTTTTAATATAAAAGCATAAATTTGTAAATGTTATGATTTGATTAATAATTTTTTATTTTTTAAATAAAATAAATAAATAATTTATTTTATAATTAATAGTTATTAAACTTAATTAAATTTGTAATATATAAATATTTTAAAAAATTCATCTTAAATTTAATAAAATTATAAATAAATCAAACATAAATAATATAAAAATTTAATTTTAATTATAAATAAATTAAATCTAAAATTAAAAAATTATTTATCGATTTGTCCATTATATAAGATAATAATATAAGGGTTAAATTAATTGTTTGGATTTTAATTATGATAATTTAGATATAAAATTTATTTAATTGAGAATTAATTATGATCAATCCCAAACTATAAAATATATTTTTAATTATATTACAATAATTATGTGATATTGTTATGTGTTAGAATATAAAATTTATTAATTTAATTTAATTTATATTTTATACATAAATAAAGCGGATGGAATATGATGAAAATTATGAAAAAAATAATCAATATTAGTGTTATATCATGTAATTCAGTCCAGAAAAAAAAAAAAGTAAAGCCAATCAAAATTAAATTTCGAAAGAAGGAGCTTCCAAAGAAGACACGCACGACCTCGAGCGCGCAAATGCTTGGCTATGTTTAGGTTCCTTCCCCTTCGCTTCCCTTCCCTTCTGGTTCTACTTCTCTGAATAATTTAATTTAGATATTCCAGTTAGGGTTTTGCAGTAACATTAAACTCAGTTCAATGGAACAACTAGCTTCAAGCTCATAGCTTCTAGGGTTTCGATTCTCTCTGTACTCGTTGAAACGGTGAGGGTTGCGGTTTTCATTCGTTTTATTGGTTATGGCGGCGGCAAATCCACAGCCACTGCAAGCTCGTCCTTATGAAGAGAACGTTCAAGCTACGATACAGATCGATGATGAGGATGATGATGATGGAGCTGAATTTGATGACAGTGACGCTATGGATGATGTTTTTGAAGATACTCGTTTGAATTCTGCTGTTAGTGTGGCCGAGCATGGAGGCGTTGGTCACAGTGGAGGTGTAGGTGTAGTGATGGCGTCGAGAACTAGTGAACTTACTCTTTCTTTTGAAGGAGAAGTTTATGTTTTTCCTGCTGTTACTCCCGAGAAGGTCTCTCTCTGTCGTTACAAGTTTTGCGTTCTTTAATCAGTTACTGGATGCTTTATTTTTTTACGTGCATGTTTGTTCGATTTTGTATTTTTAACTCTTTGCCTTTTAAATTGGATTCTTGCAGCTTATGATATAAGTTGATCATGGTTTAGGGTTTTTATGAAGTAATTCATTTCTAAGATTCAAGTGATTTGGAGAAATGAACGTTGCTGCCATTTCTCCTTTTCACTGGATTTCATGTATTTTTTTGTTTTTTGGAGTAAAGTTCGTTATTATTTAGCATGTTTTTTTTGTTTTCTTTTGTTTTTATTTTTTTTTATTTCGGTTGTATTAGTTGCTACCTTATACGCAGTTTTGCATGATGTTAGTATATTGTAACCAGGTCTCCAATTAAGTTCTAAAATCTACGCTTGCATAGTAGCAACTACTGTTGCTTGGTTTTATGATCTCTCTTCTGGTTTTCAATAATTTTTCCTTAATTTGTATTTTCGGAAATGTTTATTTTGGAGGAATAAACATGTTGGTTTTGACTGGGAAAAACAGGTGCAAGCAGTGCTCTTGCTTCTGGGAGGACAAGACATACCCACTGCTGTACCTACTATTGATGTTTCTTATGATCAAAATAACCGGGTAATGCTGAATTTCAATTATCTAGCACCATTGATCAGTTTTCTGCATGTATTCATGCCTGATCAGATCTGCCATATTCTCTAGGGTGTAGGTGATACCCCTAAGCGATCAAATCTTTCACGAAGAATAGCCTCCCTTGTTAGGTTCCGTGAAAAACGGAAGGAGAGATGTTTTGACAAGAAAATAAGATATACTGTGCGAAAAGAGGTTGCACAAAGGTATGTTGAAAGTCTAACCTCGAGTTGGTTTTTTTTTCTTCTTTTTTTCAGATGAAAAGATGAGTAGATGGCTTTTAAGGTTTGATTTAGAGAGTATTAGATTGGAGTTAGCTAATATATTATTCTTCAATTGATTTATTGTTTCATTTTTTCTGGTTGTTTTTGGAACATTCACGTAGTTTAGTGAACTTAAATTACAGTTTTTTTTTTCTGTTGGTTATCATATGGCAAGGTTATTGCAGTTATTTCTAGGTTTTGCCTTTACATATTCATGTAATCTGTTTGTGAGACATGGAAAATTATAGAATTTATTTTTTCCGGAAGAAGAAAGAAGCATGTGTGAATAACATATTTTGGCACAATATAGTATCATACATGATGATAATTGTTGCTATTGGTGAATCACATGTCTAGTGTATTATTATACGATTTTGTTTCTTTATTGTTTACTAGAATGCACCGCAAGAATGGGCAGTTTGCTTCCATGAAAGAAAGTTCACGGGGTTCAAGTCAGGACTCTGCTCTGAGCTGCCTGCAGGATGGTACTCCTCATCCTGAAACTGTGTGAGTTGCATGCTTAATTTTTCTCTAGTTGTTTCAGCATTTAGTAAATGTTATTCTCATCGCTTTTGTTACTGAAGTTTTCTAGTTATGGTACATGTCTTAAATCCTTGTTTCTGCAATGTTTTTCAGTGTCAGGAAGTGCCAACATTGTGGTGTTAATGAAAATAATACTCCAGCAATGCGCCGTGGGCCAGCTGGACCAAGGACCTTATGCAATGCATGTGGTCTGATGTGGGCAAACAAGGTTGGTCATTCTTTGTTAAATAATTATTTCAGGGGAATATCTTCCATCGACTGTTGATTCTGATTTATATGATAATTATAGAGGCTGCTGATCATTTCCCTAGAGACTCCTTTGTTAACTTGTTTCAAATTATTCATGTTCTTTCTCTGATTTGTTGATGCATAGAGGACCACATCAATCCATAAAAAATTTTCCATTAAAATAATTGGTTATTTAGAATAAACTCAAAGATCAAATTGGCGTTTTTCTTCCTCCTTTTGCTTTAAAATTTTAAATTAAAAAAGAGTTTCTTTTATGTTGGTTGTGCAGGGAACATTGAGAGATCTCAGTAAAGGTGGAAGGAACGCTCCTGTAGACCAAATTGAGCCTGTATGTACCATGAGAATAATCAACTACTTTTATTATTTATGGATCCAGTATGCTTTTAGTGCCTTATTATACATGTTGCAAGTTCTGGATTCCTGCCAGGAAAATCTGAATGTTGTTTTTACTGCTTTCAGTTTGACTGATCTGATACTTCATCTATATTTGCTTCCCTAGATTTATTCATTGCC
Source organism: Dalechampia spathulata (assembly GCA_948192965.1). Classification (NCBI taxonomy): domain Eukaryota; kingdom Viridiplantae; phylum Streptophyta; class Magnoliopsida; order Malpighiales; family Euphorbiaceae; genus Dalechampia; species Dalechampia spathulata. Next base: position 8,840 of record CANYBF010605691.1, read on the forward strand.
AACATCCTGTGCTTAATGGCCGGCACTTTAGGCTTAGCCTACTGAAACCTATTTAATGGTAGTATTGTTTATTGTATGAGTGATTTAACGTCATAACAGGATCTGCAGGAAACAACAATTGATGTCAAGCCATCTATTGTGAGAGGAGACTTCTCAGGCAACCAGGATGTGCATGTACTATTTATTTTTACAAATTGCATGTTTTCTTCTTAGCTGCAGTCAACTTGTTTGTTAGACTGGACTGCTATATTTATCCTTCCATGTTTATCTTTGGGGCATGTAGGGAACTCCTGAAGATCCTTCTGAGGCGGTAACTAAAGAATCCAACAATCCTGTCAATCCAGAAGTATGATTCAAATCCCAGCCTTAACATACAGAGGCAATGCATTTTACTTTTGTGCTTCAGTTTTGTTGTTAGTTCTAATTTCTTTAGAAAGTTCTTTTCTTTATTTTCCTCTATGGGCCTTCAGAATCTTTTGGATATATATTTTAACTCTTCTTTCCATATGTCTATGGGTGTGATGTTGTGGCAAGAACCGCATAGATATGTTGATTCACTTGCAGCAATGCTTCTGGGCTTCATATGCATGCATAGAAAGATTTTTTTTTTTTTTCAATTTATTTAGAAATTTAAAGCTCCTTGAGGTTATGCAATCAAAGCACTTGGTTTCTTGGTGCACTTAACTTCCCAATCCTTTTATTTGGCCTGTTCTTATTGGAGCTTCCGTTTTTCATGTATGCAGGTTTTGGAAGAAGCTATTGAAGATCAGACTAACACTTTGCCAATGGGTGTTGTCCACACTTCAGCAGATGAGGAGCAGGTATAGCGTTTATCTGCTATCCTATATTCCATGATAGTCGGCACTTAACAGAATATTTAATATTCTGTTTGGATTGTATTAACTAGTTCTCTACTACTATTAATCGTCTTTAATCAACTTTAATTGCAATAAAGCATTATGTTTGTGTCAACTGTGGGGAAAAGTCAGTCTAACATGGACTCGTCAAATTGGAGAGAATTTTTCTCGGTGGTTGTTTTCTTGCAACTGATGTCGGTGTGATACATTCAAAACTTGATGTCTGGTAATCAATTCAAACATGCAAGATTCTTGATTTTCAGGAACCACTAGTGGAGCTTGCTAATCCTTCGGATACAGACCTGGACATTCCTACCAATTTTTGATTAGGAAGTCAAAGTCATGAAGTTGCTTCTCTCCGGTAACGTCAGGAGAGTTGGACCGTAGTTTCGCAATACCATCTTACTGTATCTTGTCCTCGACCAACATATGTAGGACAAAGTTACTGAGGTCTCATATGGAAGGGTAATTAGCAAATCGAGTCATAATTAGAAACAGACATGACATTGGATTCCCAGGTACGCATTTCCTGATGATGGGAGAAGATGTGATGCTGCTGCTGCTTCCTACTAACACACAAAATATTGGGCAATAATGGTACTCCCTTTGTTGACATTAGCGCTTGATCTGCTGTGTATAATTTATTAAATCTGCTGTATGATTGCAATTTGCTTGTGATCTCGTCAAGTTTTAACATGGTGTATGTTTGAAATAAATGTGATTGTGGTTGTGGGGCTCGGATCATCATCTCTAATTCAACACTTGTGATTAAAACACATTGTAATATTATTATTGTGAACAAAATAAAATAAACCAGTGAAGATGTAGAACTCAGTTTAGCGGTGAATCCTATTTGTCCCTGGTGATTGATAATTCGGTTTGTTTCTGGTCTCTTTGTTCCATATTATCTTAATTGTTTTTATGAAATTCAATTTTTAAAGTTATTATTATGCTTGTTTTTTGTTCAACCTTAGAAACATTTTAGTGGATCACATATTATTATAGATCTATTAATAATGATATATTATTTTTATTGATAGATGTATAATTCATGCAAGGTATGACTAAATATAATAAGTAGAGAAATTTAATGCAATACAAGGAGAGGAGAATGCAATTTGCAGGAATTGCTCTTTTATTTATTAAGTAATTAAACTCGGCTGGGAACTACATGAGGAGCCATCTTTGTACAAATTACAAACCGGCTCTCTCCGACAGACAAAACTTGGTGATTGTAAGCAAACATCCCAAAATATCATCTCAAACACCCAAAGATGATATGATGCATTCCTTTATTTTCCAATATATACAATAACCCTTTCTTCAATTATCTCAACTCTCGTAACTTGTATAAATTATATTATGTAAATGTATATATATGGTTCATATATCTACTCAGAATTGGCTACAAAACTATATATATAACCGTAGTTCGAACCTTAAAGAAGCTTCGGGGGGGGGGGGGGGGGGGGGGATTAAAAAATTTTAAAGCCACGTTGAAACACGTAAATGTATTACACCATTTAAAAAAACCAACCCCCAAAAAAAAAAAAGACAAAACCCAGAAAA
>CANYBF010605693.1:0-35925 GCA_948192965.1 Dalechampia spathulata
CGTACGCCCGTACCAGTATCGGTACGCCCGTACGAACAGAAAAAGCCTAACAACTCGAGCAACGGTACGACCGTGCCATCCATTGGTACGCCCGTACGGCAACCCAAAGCCTGACAAACACAACTCCTGCGAGTTGTGGTACGGCCGTACCACCTAATGGTACGTCCGTACGCCCAAACTCTTGAGAGTTTCGACTGATGAAATCACTGTTCACCAGCGAACAAACCTGATTCCTGCGAGTTGTCGTACGCCCGTACCATACATTGGTACGCCCGTACGCCAAGCAAGAACCCCAGCCTCCTAAACTCTCCTTACTCGTACGGCCGTACGCCTCCCCGTACGCCTGTACCACCACCCAAACTCTCCTACTCACTCTCCAACGCACACTGCAACCACCTGAAACACCTCAAACTCCTAGCAAACATGCATGCCATCATGCACACATCAAAGACACATCCAATACGTCCTCATGACGTACACATAGGCATAGAATACACGGTACATACGCAAGCAATACATGTATACAGACACATATACATCCAGACATACATGCACATACAACCAAAACTTCTAAGGGGTCAAACATGGATGTAACACAAATGATACCAATTGGTATGAAAGTTATGTACTAAGACACAAGGTATAATAGAAAAACCTATTATACGAAGCATACAGCTAATTGGAGCAAAATGGGATAAGTTTTTAGTTAAGCTTGCTGATAACTTTAGTGAAGATCCATTAAAGTTATGGGTTCTTAATGGCATCAAGGCCAAATTAGAACTGAAAAATCCAAACACTATCATCAGAACAAAAAACATAACATATACAGGAGAGATGATAGAGAAATTCGAGAAACAGATTCCTGAACTGCTTGAAAAAAGACTTATCAGAGATAGCACAAGCCCTCATTCTAGTCTAGCATTCATGGTAATCAATCATGTAGAACAGGTGAGAGGAAAAGCAAGAATGGTTATAAACTATCGACAGGTAAACAATGTTACCAAAGATGATGGCTATAAGATTCCCACCGTAGGAGATGTCATAGACAGGTTAAGTCTTAAACAACCTTCCATTTTTTCTAAATTTGATTTAAAAAATGGTTATTGGCAGGTGAGGATGGAAGAAGACTCAATACCGTTAACAGCTTTCAATGCTCCTCAAGGAATGTACGAATGGTTGGTTATGCCATTCGGGTTGAAAAATGCACCTGGCATCTTTCAACGAAAAATGGATAATGCTTTTAAAGCATTAAAAAGGTTCTGTGTAGTCTACATAGATGATGTGTTAGTCTTTAGTAATGATGAAACAGAACACATGAGTCATTTGAAACAAGTGACTGATATCTTCAAAAATGAAGGTATGATTCTATCAGAAAGAAAGATAGAATGGTTCAAAGAACGAGTAAAGTTCTTAGGGATAGAAATAGCTAGAGGTAAGGTATGGTTGCAAGACCATATATCAGAAAAAATAGCTATGTTTCCTGATGAACTGGAGGATAGAAAGCAGGTACAAAGGTTTTGCGGACTTGCTAACTATGCTCTACAATTTATCAAAAATCTGTCCAAATACTTACGTAGAATTTCAAAGAAAACTTCTGATAAAACACCTTGGTTTTGGAATGATGAAGATACTAAGGCAATAAGAGAAATAAAAGAAAAAATGAAAAATTTGCCTTGTCTAGAATTGCCTTCAGATATAGATGAATTAGTTTTAGAAACAGATGCTTCAGATAGCAATTGGGGTGCAGTCCTTAAGATTAAGGGTAGAAAACTAGAACCTATTTGTAAGTATTGGTCTGGAACTTTTAAAGGTGCAGAGATAAATTACCCAATTCATGAAAAAGAAACCTTAGCTGCCAAAAATGGTATAAAAGCCTTTTATATCTTTTTAGCCCCAAAAAAGTTCATTCTTAGAACATATTCAACTTATGTAAAAAGATTTATGAGTTTGAACTTTAAAGAAGCCAGGCAAACTAGACTTTTGAGATTACAAGAATGGTTCAATTATTACAAGTTTGAGATTGAATATATTCCTTCTGATAAAAATGTAATAGCTGACTCTCTTTCTCGTGAACTTGTTAATTTTACAGATGGATCCTGCTGCCAAGAACAAGCTTTGTTGGATATGCAAGAAACAAGGGCATATCCGGAAACAATGCCCTGCAAAGATAAAGAGAAGTAAGAGCGAAGGCTCTGAGAGTGTAGGCTCTGGTCCTATAAGGACGGTGAAAAAAGCAAAGGTACCTACAGACCTGCTTTGTTGGAACTGCAAGAGGCCTGGACATAGGCATTCAGGCTGTGAATACAGAAGTGCTGAAGAAGTCCTCGACAAATGGATTAAACAGCAGAAAGTCCAAAAAACTTCACAATTAGACTTGGCTCTTTTTATTGAAAAACAAAAAGAAGAGCGGTTGCAGTTCGATAAGAATAGAGAAAGAAAAGGCAAGGCCTTGGCCCAAGAAGAAGGCCCAATTAAGAATGAACCCTGCTCTGGTGACAACGATCACGTACTGGAAAGTGGAGACCCCACTAAGCCGATTCCTAGCAATCTGACAATGGCTAGGTCGGGAGAAGATGAATTCTCCAGCGACGATCTTCTAGATGAAGAGGAAAACCGTCTTGAAGAAGAAGAAACAGGTTTACTTGGTGAACCCTCAGGGAAGTTTGATTATCAGGTAAAATTCTCAAAGCCTGTACATTTCAATTGCCCCTTGGAAAAAGTTGAGCCGTCAGGATGGAAGGATGAACAGGGAAGAGAATGGGATGAACCAGAAGAACCTAGAAGGTTCAAAGATCCTATAAAAGGAGATGCTGAGAGAGCATGGACTAGATATAGTCGAGAACTTTCAAAAGAAAGTTTCTGGTTGTACTCTCAACTCCAGAAAGGTATTTCTAAGATGAATAATGACCATCTCAAAGATACAATTGAAAGAGTTGCGAAGCACATCGAAAGCTTGAAAAACAGCTTGGTCTCTACACGAGAGGCGAAATGGAGTTTGCAAATCAAATAGAGGAAAGAAACCAGTTGCTGAGAAGAATGCAGATGTTCTTGCCAAAAGAAGTTCAAGAAAATATTGGAAAAGAGGTAGCCAACTCTGTGGACAGAATGTTCAAAGAAGCAGTCCAGTTCTATCCATACATTAATTTCACACCAGAAGGATAGATGAGTCTTCAAATCGAAGCATCAATGGTGATGAAGAGTCTACATCTGGTAGATGCTGGATTTGTTGGAATTCTAGAACTCGATCTGGATAAACTGATCGATGGGTTACCCAGTATTGTGAAAGAACTCATCAAGAGGATGGAAACGAAGCATGGACTTATCACCTGTACAATCACCGGCACCATCATGGAGTATGAAGAAGATGGAACTCCTAGGTATCCTTATTAACTTTGGAGATTGGAGTCAAAATCCAACTATCAAATGGTGAAGCCCCAGAGGATCCACTCGATGGTTACAGAAAATCAATGGAAGATCTATGAAGCAAAGAAGGAGATCAACAAAGCTAAAGCCATTGAGATGTTCAGAGAAACAATCATGGATTTCTACCGAAACTGGGATTATCTTTTTCTAGGAGATGACAGAATGATGGTTACAGCTCACATGGATGAATTTCCCTTATCAAAGTTAAAATTTTACAGATGGGAAGATTCAAAGTTTGTTCAAGGTGAGAAACGGATTATCGAACTTCGATATTGGTTCGAAGATTTCATGGATAGATTTAACTTCAAAAGCCAGACACTTGAGCTCTGGAAAAAGATCTATCAAGAAAAGGAACGGCAAGAAGGAATCATGCATAGAAACAATGAAGAACAAGAACTGGAAGAAGATCCAGAAGAGGATCCAGAGGAAGAAGAAGAACAGTATCTGATAGATATAGCAAGAGCCAATCAAGATGGATACTGACAAAGAACTGTCAATCATATTGCCTACTGATAGGCAAGGTGACCCAGTATCACAAGATAGATAAGAATGAATCTTATCTCTTCTGGTAGAGATGACCTTCGTTATTTGTCTAATAGTAATCATAAGTGTGCTTTTTGTAAGTGCGGGTACTGACACCCACTATAATTTGCTTTTCATTATGCATATATGATAAATGCATAAAGCTGGCTAAAACGGTCCAGAAGACACCAGCTATGAGAGCTTTTTAACTTTGGCGTCTTGTGTCAATAATGGAGATTCCTATATAATAAAGGAATCTAAGGACTACTGCAGTCATAATAATTCTGTAAATGCACCAAAAGACTCTGTCGGCCATCTCAGAATTATTGCTTGCATTATTTTTGCTTTTGAGCTGGCAAACGGCACTAGAGGCACCAACTTTGTATTATAAATACTTCCTTAAACTTGTTGAGGAGGGGAGAAGAAATAAATCCAGAACTCCATTGTGAAACATTCTCAACTTTCTCAGCTTTCTAAAAACCTTATGCCTTCTACTATAATAGAAAAATTTATAGATACTTTGTGTTTATTAGATCTTACTAACTTAGGAATTGTAAGAAGCTTGAGACAAGAACTCGCAGAAACAGGAAAAGCAGTGTGTGATCAGCATATCGAATATCACAACGAACATTGTGATTGCAGGGAAGCAGAAAGAACTCTAGCATTGATCAACCTCGTCATTGGATTTTTGGATAATATTATCAACTCCCGTGTACCTTGAAGTATTGTTCCTGGACGGTCTGTTCAAAGAAGGAGTGCTCACAGTAAGACCCTAAGAAGAAAAAGAGGGCAGCAGAGGAATAGAAGAACCTTCAACTTCTCAGAGGAAAGAATCGTCGGTGACGGGCAAGAAACAGTATAACACTTTTATTGTGGAAGCTTAGTGGACCCAGTCTACATTAAGGTATATGTCTATCTTTGTATAAATTATTACATATTGTGTGAAGTAAAGGACTTGAAAGAAAGTCGTTGGTTTGTGGATATAGAAGTGTTTATATTTGTGTTATGTCTGATAGTTGTTCTAACCCTGAGTGTTTTCATTTACATCATAGAGTCGAAAAAGACCCAGTTATAGGATTGTTAAATTCTGTCATTGATCGTATAAATGCTCTAAGTGTGATTGTTCAAACTATAAATCAAAATCTCAGTCAACATTCCAAACACTTAGAAGAAATAATTGTAAGACAGAATGAGTTTGAAAAATATTTTATAGATAATAGAGCGCCCTTAGGAATTATAGCCAGTTCGAGATATTTAAATGATTATGAAAAATTAAAAGATATTAGAAAAACTAGGCAATAAAATTTTTTTTATTATTTATATCAAGATCCTTGAGTAGTTCTTAATTTCCGTCCTAGTATTGTTAGTATTAAGATCCTTGAATAGTTCTTAATTTACGTCTTAGTATTGTTAAGAGCAGGCTCCCCCTTGATTGGTATCAGAGCCTAGCTTTTAGGTAGCTAATTAGAATTAAAGAATTATTTGTATAAGGACATATTTGTAAAAAAAAATATAAAATTTTAGGAAAAAACAAACATGAACAGTAGAAGGTATGAAATAGGCAGAGGCAATGCCGATTTCAATGGCAGAAATTCAGACCCTACATTAGATTAGGAAATATTTTAAGATTCGCATCATTTTAGAAAAATTTGAAAAATGTTACATTTTTATGATAAATGGTTCTTAATTTTGTTCAAAAACTATTTAATTATGATTTAATTTGAATTAGCTTATAATATTTATTTATAAAATGTAAAAAAAAAAAATCAAATGCTTATCCTCAAAGGTAGCGTCCAATTGTCAAATATTGGCTTCTTCCTGCCCACAAATTCTCACTCCCTGCGGCTGATTTCATGATATTCAAATCTGCTGATTCTAGAAACCGCTGATCGACAAAAAAAATTAATTACTTTTATCTGTAATTGGTATTTAGACTTTCTTAATAATAAATTCATGAATCCTGTTGATAATTTAATATAACATAATTATTTGAAATCTATGAATGAATTATTTAAATAGAACATTATCTTGGGTGATTGATAATTGTGGTTATCAAGCAACAGCAAAACACCCATAGTTGAAAGCAAATGCCGACAATCCCTTTAGATATGTCGTGCGCAATAAAAATAAACAAGCTCGCAGGATTCAAATAGCAACCAAACGATGATTAAACACTGCAGAACAAGCAGCACCAACATCAGCTTAATACTTGTGCAATTATCACCAATGTAGAAGTAAAATTGAAGCCGATAGTGCATAAATCATAATGCGCATACAGTAAACTAAAAAAATCATCTTCTTCGCCTGATTCGTAGGGCAAAAATCAAATATTTCATCTTATAGTTAACCACCTAAAAACTTGCATATCAGTTCACAGAAAAAGTCAAAATCACCTAACGATGAAATACCGGGAAATATGTTTCTCAATGTTCTCTGCTAAGTTCGTCTTTGAACTCCCATGGGCACAAGTAAACTTCAGTCTTTGCTTTTGCTTATGATGGAGGAGGTGGAGGCATATGAGATTTCGCAAAGCCAATCCAAGCAACGATGCCGACAGCTAAAATTACCCATCCAAATATGTCATATTTAAGATCACTGTCTTTCTTCTTTTTTGAAGTCTGAAAGGACAAGAAGCAGCAGGAAAATGAAACGATCAGCTTTTCTCATGGATGCCTGGACTGGAAATGGTATTAAAATAACAAAGAAGAATAGAGTAATGATCATCAGACATGCATCAATCAACTTAATTATGCATCATTTGCACAGGTATCTCAGTTTTAAACATGAACGGTGGATCAAATTCACGGTAACAACTTCTAATGAAAACTAGAAAAGTATGTAAACCAAAACTACTAGAATATAGAATTCAACCCTCAAATACCTAGCACCAGATCTTAACTAAATAAACTGATCTAAACCTGCCAAACAACATGCAAATCGACCTTTTGAAGTGCCATTTTGAGCCCCTTTTAGTTAAATAATAGCCTGTGAACATAATTGCAGAAAAAAATAATAATTCACACCAAGGCCAGATGCCTTTAGCCACTATGCAAGGAAAAATTATGTCTATCCTTTTGCAACTAATAATTCAATGAGAAAAGTAAAAGACAGTCTTAAAGGAATAAATTATAAAAGGGTTACCTTAGCACTTGATGAAGTAGATGGCCCAGAGGCAGGTGCACTCTCCATTGCCTGTTGACCTAAACCATGCTTCTGAATCTCCATGTGTAACTCAGGACCCTGAGGACATGAAAATATAATTGCAAAATAAAATACTTTTCTAGGGCACGCAAACAAAGATAGTTAAATGAAGAAAAGCTTATAGTTTCAAGATATAATTTGTCAATTAGACAACACCTGATTTCTTAGATGCAACATAAACAAATGCAGGTCTAGATGAGTTCAACCCCACCTCAAAATGTCAGATTCTCATGACTTATTGTGCTGACAGGGAGCAAGGAATACGCTCTTCTATCTATTCTAGCGGAAAAGAGATTTCGCTCCTCATCTCTTCTCAGTCCACACTCCTCTTGGTTGTAACAACTTGTATCTTAGATGTTCCAGTGGTAACAGATATAGCCACCGTATAACAACAAGATTACTTATTTCATCGCAAATTTGATAATGTTTTGGAACCCTACTACCACTTGATACCAAGAACTAGTTCAATGTGTAGTCGCATTATAGCATAAAATAAGTGAAAAGGAACCACAATATCCCTAGTGAACAATCCCAACCACCCAACGGAAATAATTGTTTTGGTTAACAGAGAATTATAACAACAAATAATCATCGCATTTCTGGCTGATCATGGGATGAACAAAATAAGATAGCTTTTTCACCAGCAAACAAACAAATCAAAATCAAGAAGCTGCATCCTTTAAATTGTCAACTGAATTTCTAATGCAGGTTTCCTCAAGCATTAGCAGCTATAAGTAATAGTATATATAACCCTGAAAAAATTAAAAAGTATCTTCTCTTATAAAATTTTTGCTTCAACCAAAAGAGAGATGAAAACAAGTACCTTTATAGCCACTTCTAAAGACTTGCGATAAATTTCATTCTCCGGATCCTGCACAAAAGATCATAACTATTTTCATGATTAATAAACACTTACAACACGAATAACAATAATAAACAAAATATGCGTGTAGTGCAGTTTTAAAAAAACCTCTTCGATGGCTTGCTGAAAGTAGACCGTTGCTTTATCAAAATATTCCTTGGCCTCATTTTGATCAGGGGTTAGGAGTGCAAAAGAAGTATTAGCATTTCCAATGCACCAAAGAGTATCATGTCTCTTTGGCTGAATCGACAATGCCTCGTCCAGCTTCGAAATTCCATCTACATAGAATTAAATGGAATTAAATTCAATCCAATAAAAAGAGGAAAATTCAATTTATCAGTAGTCCATACTTTGAAATAAATATGATTTACTGTTTGGATTTGAAGTATGATACCTAATATCATCTTTTTTGAATCTGAAATATTCTGAAACTGAGCCAACTCCAGCAAAGCACCTCCCCATCTCGTTAAATTCTGTCCCAAAGCATAGTTATCAAATTAACGATAATCACATCCAAATAATTATAACTAACCAGACAGTGAAAAAAATCCAAAACCAACAATCAGTAGCAGAAAAAAAAAAAAAGTGAACCTCTGCATCGAGAGGGTTCTTAATGTAAGTAGCCTCAGCAGTTTTCCGAGCATGTTCAAAGAACAGTAACCTATCAAAATCGCTTTGCATATCCATGATAACGAACTCAGCTTTTTTTTAATTTTCTCCTTGCTTTTTAGGGTTTATCTTGATTACTAATATTTGATAACAGTTTGCCAGTGTAATTAGTGAAAAATGAAGTGGAATTTTGCTTGACGGCCGGTTTAAAGTCCTGAGCGGTTTTTTTGTTTTGTTGTTAGCGACCTCTTTTCATTGGTTTTTTGGTTCACGGTTCGATCAAATTCTCTCTCAAATCATTAACTACGAAACGATGACGTTTAACTTTATATATATGTATGTATATATATATATATATATTTTTATCAATTATTCGATTCATTTATTATTATTTTTCTTTGGTTTTAAATCTAACACTTGCTTATGGTTTCTAACATATTTGAATGATTTCATTAATTTATTCTTTCCATAATTATATGATTGATATTTTTTGCTTTTTTTAATATAATTGTTCCCCTGGTTTTTATTATATTTGAAATATTTTACCAATTTATTATTTCTATAATTCTGTTCTAATGACGTATTTTTATAATTATGTGGAATTCCTTCTAATATAATATAATTAATTAGTATAATGCAATCAATTAGTCATTTAATTTATTATATCTCTTCCATTTTGTAGACAAATATGCAAGGAACATAGTTTTATTTTCATCAATAAATACAAGGTGGGTGTGATGTGTTGGAATTTAGATGATGTATTTCAAAAATATTTTTTATTTTACATGTAAACTACATAAATTATTTATGTTATTTAAACTTATAAATATTTTGACAAAGGATAATATCTCGTATATATGATAATTTGACCTGAATTTTATAATTATTTTTTCTTTTTATTTGAAGACTTTTTCTAAATCTTTTAAAATATTCTATTAATATTTTTATTTCATAATTTCTTCTATTTCGCACCTTTTTTCTTAGCATAATTTATGAATATCATTATATAATCCAATGTTCATACCTGACCATACTTCAAATGTTAACATTGCATTCATCTCTGCTTCTTCCTCTCCTTGCTTACTAATTCCGATCTAATTTGTTACTTCCTAGTTCATATTTTCGAGCATACAGAGCTTGTTTTATTCTTGGTATAATATATATATATATATATCAATGAAGTATTATTTGAAAGTGATAATTATTTATACGATTCAAATTATATATTTTATTTTGAATTATTTATTTCAATATAATAAATATATATATATATATATATATATATATATATATATATATATATATATAACTGAATTAATCAACAAATGAGGCAGGCATGATTTTTAAATAAATAAATAAATATATATATATAATTTGTGATAAACAAAATAATTAAAATTAAAGAAATATCAATCACAGTGTAATCCAAATTATATTATAATTATTTTTAATAAATGTATAACAAGTGAGGGGATTAAAAAAATAAAAATAACTGATTTGATGTAATAATTTAAAATAAATATTGCGTGAGAGTGCAGCAGTAGAAGTTGTGATCACATGGATTGAAGTCAATAAAGGGAATGCAATGAATGTTGCCAACTTAATGATCATTCCATGTTGCAGAATCAATATTAGTTTTTTTAACAAAATTATATAAAATCATGTATAGTGCTTAGTTTTGACATTATGCAGTCGGACTATAATAACGATTACTATAATTAAATAAAAGTCTATGCATGATCTTAAAATCTACCCAATCTTATTCTGTTCCAAAAAAATCACCCATTTCATTTGTCAAAGATAGCTTTCGATATTTGTTTACTTCTATCATTTCTACCTATAAATTGATGTTTTATTTGCCATGACCATGACCATGCTAATCCTTCCCTGCCCTCTCTAGTCCTCACGCAATTAGAATCATTTTCTGATATATGAATGATTAAAATACATGAAATCAATTATTAAGATTAACTGCAGGGAATGCGTGGATGTTGATTCCACGCCATTTCACGCACATACACTTGAAACAATCTCACCACCAACTCCATATACATCCAATTAATGTCACATGAAAAAGGGTCTCTGCTTGTACCAAAGGTGACAACTTCCCACCTGATTCAACCGCATTTCTCAATACGTGTGTAATCCTTTTATGATATAATCATATACACACACACACACGAACGATGAATATGATAGCAGCCCGATTCATGGTCCTGAATTTATATCATTGGCGGGTAATGTTGGAGACAGGACAGGCAACTTAACATTTGTTAGTTTGATATTGGATGTTTGGAATTTCTGAGGAGGAATATCTTACAATATTAGTTTATGTGTTAAGGGCTGGTAATGGAACATTGGATATAGACACCGTAGCTTGTAAGAAAATGATTCGCCAGCTAATTCCTTCTAAAAAGAAAAAGAAAAAGAAAAAGAACATGTGATCGAGGGAAATACAATTATTCTCAAAACGCTGCGTTTAAGAACAGAAAGCCAAACACCGGAAATCACGGGCGCGTGGAGCCAGATTCACCGTGCTTGAATTCGAATTTTCCGCAAATCATTGAAACTAAAAACCAACCACCACCATAGATCAGTAACTATATTTCAGTAAGAACGAAGAACCCTAAGCTCAAGGGTATTTTAGGCAATACAAATCTATATATACCAAATAAAAATCGCATCTTTCTTTTCTAGCGTCGTGTCTCGAGGATTTTCATCTCACACTTGGAAGCTCGACCTTAAAAAAAAAAAAAAAAAGGTACTCTCTCTCCCCCCCTTCTCTCCGCCAGTTCGAATCCCCCCAAATCTAGGCTTTTTTTTTTTGAAAATTCATATAAAAACACGAAATTCTTCTGATTCTTAGATTTATTCAGCTTAAAAATCAGTTTTTCTTTACCGTGTTACACTTGGCCCGGACTTTCTATGTTTCACTAGTTTTCTTCCCCTTAATTTGGGGTTTTTGATTTAGTCTTGAATGTAGTAGCTAAAGGTGTTTCTTCTTCTCTTCTTCTTTGTTTTTTTTTCCTTTTTTGTGTATATGTTTAATTGCATCTTTAATTCCAGTAGATTTGGAAAAATGTTATTCTTTTCCTTAAATACTGTTTTCACTAGGTAGGACTGGCTTTTTTTTTCTCCAATCTCAGCATGATCTTAGACTTGATTTTTGCATTTTTCTTTGGGGCTTAAGTTTTGTAAAAATTATTAATTGGGTTATATTTGCATTTTGCTGGTGTTATTGTTGATGGAAACCTAAGTCTCCAAATATGGAAGATAAATTGTGTTTGAGATATGATTTTGTGTTTCTGTGATGAACTGCTACTTCGTCTGTGTTGGCCAAATCATGTTTCGAGGAGTCTTGGGTATAAATTTCAATATTTTTTGGTTGGATCTAGTACTTTACTTTTCTCCGCTTTCAAAGGTTGAACTTGTAGGAAGGTCACAGTTTTAAAGGAACGATTTTTCTTCCAAAAAATGTGACAACTATTAGTTTCTTACAAACCCGAAAGTTTCACCGGCAACGTTGTAAACTGACTTCTTGTCGTCGGTTGATACGTTTTTGGTTTGTCGCTAATTGAGCTCTAAAGTTAGTTTATAGTTGCTCATACGTAGTTTAAAATAGATTTAACTTGTGTTTTTCCGAAAGTGTGGTATTGTTTTGTTTTTCGTCTCAACTTGGCTTCTCATTTGTGGTTTTTTGTTAAGATTTCCGTTGTATGTATTGAATGTTGAATTTGTAATATTATTATGGCTTATTATACCATGTTTTTAAAAGTTGGATTTGTGTTGTGATTGATATATGATTGACACAATCTAATATATATTATTTTATGTGATGTATATTCTTGTCTGCATTTAGTATTCCAAGCTTTGCCCATTTACGCTCTTGTAAACTCCAAGCATCGGCTTTCTGTCATGAACTCATTTCACCCTGTGTTTCTCTTTCCCCCCTTTTTATTTAGTTTTACTAAGATATGTCTAGCTTGACATTTCATCAGGAGTAGCAAGATGGAGAGCATGCATAGCTTTTGGCAACTGGGTGATGAGCTTCGAGGACAATTGAAAGTCTCAGAGGATCACAAGTGGATAATGGCTGCATCTAAGCTGGCTGAGCAGACAAGGTGTAAGGGTGAACGCATGAATAACCTTGATCTCTCAAAGGGTGTAGCAGAAATCAGACCAATGGAGAAATTTATGTTTCAGGAAGATAATAAATTTGACACCCTGAACTTTAATATGTTGAACTTGGAGGCCAAGATGACAGAAAATGTGAGCAAAAGTTCTCTCAGGAATGCTGCTTACAATATGAACGCAGTTTACCAGAAAAGCAACATAAACAATATTGGAAGTCTGAATGTGAGCAAGTATAGTAGCAACAATCAAAATATTAAAGAGCTCAACAACAACAACAACAACAATAACAACAATGAAAACAACAGTCCAAATAATGCTGTTGATAAGAGGTTCAAGACTCTGCCTGCAGCTGAGATGCTTCCACGGAATGAGATCCTTGGAGGATACATCTTTGTTTGTAATAATGACACGATGCAGGAAGACTTAAAGCGCCAGCTATTTGGTAATTTTTTTAATAGCTTCCTTTTCCTTTTCAGTTTCCAAATACCTGGCTGTTCCATATTGTTTGATTAAATTCTGTGATGCAAAAGCCAATCATATCGTTCTTGTTTTGTCTTGGAAATCTAGTTGTTAGCCTTTTAAAAATTGGGTTCGTGCCCTCAGATTTATGATATGTTATTTTGTAACAAAATACAGATGATTTCCTTTCTCGTTTGTCAAGAGTTTGTGTAAATGAGGCTAATATGTTTATTATTTGATAGGTTTACCTCCGAGATACAGGGATTCTGTTCGGGCAATAACACCAGGGTTACCACTCTTCCTCTATAACTACACAACTCATCAGTTGCATGGCATATTTGAGGTTTGTGCTGAAACCTGATTCATGTTGGTTTCTCTATTTATGCTTAGGGGCATCACAATTGTTCTGGTTGTTTTCTTTTCTAAACTCCTTTTCTTTTTGATGGTCGGCATAATTTTAACTTCGACTTGGAACTGGACTTGTTGAAAAGAGAATATGAGCCAATCATTTCAAAACTCCTCTTTTGTACAAGTTCAATGTGATATTAACTGGTTTATCTACTCTACCAGCTGAACTCAACTGAACTAAATTAACTCGTCACAAAATAGTTGTTTTATGTGCATTATATCCTTTAAGAAGATTGGAAATATTAGAGTTTGTAAATTCATTTTAAACAGGCAGCAAGTTTTGGTGGTTCTAACATTGACCCAACTGCTTGGGAAGACAAAAAGTGCAAAGGCGAGTCAAGATTCCCTGCACAGGTAAATTATAAATTTAGTGGTTTAGAAACACTTAGATATGTCTAAAAATGATGTATTTATGATTTCGTTCATTTCTGCATAATAAACAGGTGAGAATCCGTATTAGAAAACTCTGTAAAGCATTAGAGGAAGATGCTTTTAGGCCAGTCTTGCATCACTATGATGGCCCAAAATTTCGTCTTGAACTCTCAGTTCCTGAGGTACGAGCATCAATTACATGTTCACTTTTCTTCTAGTCGAATGATAACTTATATATGAATCGATCATGAATTATGCTAGGCTCATAAACATTTATTTTGGTTGTTCTGCAGACCCTGGATCTGTTGGACCTTTGCGAGCAAGCGGGCTCTCCAGCTTAAGCAGACTACTTGCTTTGATGTGCAAAGGTAGTAGGCTTTAAGGTGTATGTTTGCTACCTGTTTTCCACAGATATTCCGTAGAGCGTAAGCTTGGGGTTAAAATCTACTTGGGTAAATCATGTTGAGGAAGGTGGGGGATTGGCATTCATGCACACGCCAGATAAAATAAATACATCTGTGTCTTGTGAAGGTAATTCCAAGTGTTGGGTTTATGTCATATAGTAAGAGTAATATTATCATGTAGATGTCCAAGTTTTAAAAGGAAATGACAGTCTGTAATGATATGAGAATAGAACTGATTATGCGGTTCATTGTCTGTGTTGCCTTGAGCATTCACGTCTCTGACTTCAATGTTCACTAGCTGGTGTTGCTATGCCTGGCTTCATTATAATGTTAAATAAAGCAATATTCGCACCAAAACCTCGAGATTTATGACATCATGGGCCAATCCAGCCGAGAGGCAAATCTGTATCAATCCTTGGCTTGTCTGTTGACAGTAATTATATAACGAGTGCGCGCTTGCAATATGTTGTATCCTGATCTGGAGGAGGAATCTCTTATTCTCTGGATTGCAGGACTTTGAACAGGATCTCAAGTTCGTGCGAGAAAAATGCTTAACATAAATTCATTGAAAACGCGTAATGACATCAAGAACGGCTTGTGATCCTTAATTTTGATTCAAAACAAAAGAAAATTCGTTAGCATTCCATATATTTAAGGATCACCATCTGTTTTATATACCAACATATCTGATCCTTGTGCAGCTACTAGTTCAGGTCTCAAACCTTTTGCACTGGCCAAAACCATCAGACGCGTAGGCTTCTCACCTTCCCAACTTCGTCATGCATGCTTTGAGGCATACAATACCCATTCTTGAGACATCAGTCTATTATGATATATCGCAATGCTTTCAGTTTAAAAGGGGGACAAATTGAGGAACATTTTGGCTTTCGAAAAAATATTTAACAGGGATGACTTGGCAGTAAAATGCTACTTAATCCAATCATTGCTTACAGAAAGATCCAAGACAAGCTCCAACTATACGGTGAATAGTTCCATTATGGAGTCTTACAAGAGTTTTGTATAAGAACAAAGCGGTTACGAAATATTACATATGCCAAGCTGAAATTCCAGACGTTGAGAGGAACTAACTGACGGGAGTTATTTCCTGCTTTAGTAATATAGTTTTTCATCCTTGGTTTTGTTTGCACTCCTCGAGACACCTTCAGCTAATGACGCCAAACGATCTTTCCATTCAGTTAATAGTTTGAATTTTCTGTCTAATCCACGAATATCAGAGCTTTTATATTACACAGCAGCTTGAACAAGAAACGCACGAATTCTTTGCAACAGCTCGGCCTTTATGGAATCAGGAATGGAGGCTGCAGCAGCAAAGGTGTGACGTTTTTAAACCTCATACTCAAATGTGTTTGAAAACAGTAAGAACTAAAACACAATAACAATCATGGAGCTTAAATAAAAAAAAACCAGCTTATAGGCAACAAAGGCCTGGTCAACTAAATCACTTGAAGATGAACCATACAGTATCAATCATT
Source organism: Dalechampia spathulata (assembly GCA_948192965.1). Classification (NCBI taxonomy): domain Eukaryota; kingdom Viridiplantae; phylum Streptophyta; class Magnoliopsida; order Malpighiales; family Euphorbiaceae; genus Dalechampia; species Dalechampia spathulata. The sequence continues at coordinate 15,888 of CANYBF010605693.1, forward strand.
ATACAATGTCCCAACTTCCAAAGCCCAGCGCAATATTTACATATTAATACCAATCCTATTAGTACCAAATTAACTGGAGGAAATCAACAGTATAAGTAATTTGAAGGAAACTCAATACCTCTGCCTTTCGGGGTAATCACATGTACAAGGTCATCCACGGTAACATTGTTCCTCCCTTTCTTTTTCACAAATGCCCTACATGTGATAAGGTCAAGAGTCAATTTGAATGTTGGTGATGAATGAGAATATATTCACAATATACGTGCATCTCACAAAAGTCTAAGCTCCAGTTGCTGAACACAAATTATTCGTGTCATCATTCAAATCAAATATAAGAGGCAACCAACAAGGAGCACGAACTATTGCATATCTCTCGTAGCACTAGAATTGACACACACGACTCTGAATTATTCATCAAATGCTAAAACTACATCAATTATATAATCAAGCCATACAACTCTAAGAGTGCACACAACAGGACTCTACTGTCCCTTGAAACACACAGATAGCAGAGGATGTGTACATACCGTGCTGCCCTGCCATTGCCGGAAAAAGAGCAATAAATCTTCAAGACATTTATTGATATATCCACTCACAACGAATCAGTAGTATTAGATTAGGCCGAGCAGAATTTTCAATTTTGAACAATTAGAAAGCAGTAGTTGTTTCAGACTCGAGTTGAAAAGAGTTTTCACCAACAACCCTTCCTACAATTTTCAAAACTCTAAAAGAAAGTGCAACTACCCAAACTCAAAGCTTTAATCTTTCTTTTCTGTTGTTTCCTTTGTCAAGCGTAACACTGATAACTCCATCATAACAAATAAAACACTCGCAAAATATTAAACTGATTCGCACACATAATTAATCAAATGAATATATATATATATATATACAACCTGCAAAGAGCTTTCATATCATCTTTCCATCCACACTCTATGAGTCTTTCCCTCAAAAGTTCCATCAATCTCTCCTTTTCTCCACTTTCTATCAGCTTTAGAAGGGAGAAAAATGAAACCCAAATCAGTAAAAACTATTGACAAATGAAAACAAAACATAAACTACACAAAACCAACAAGAAAGCCAAAAATAACACTACACACACACACCTTGATATTGATAATTTCTTGAAGCGTAGGCTCTTTCCCTGTATCTCCTGCTACATCTGGTGTCGGAGGTCGATTCACTGAACTTTTCCTTTTATTTTCCAGAAAATAAAAAAAAATCAAATTAAACAAAGAAAGTAAACAAAATTCCAAAATTTAAGGTCAATAACGATAATTAAGGTATATAGTTTAGATAAAAAGAAATCAAATTCAGATCATAAAAAAGAGATCTTTACTAACATTTGTCTAGAACAGCTATAGCTGCGTCGGGACCCAGAAATCCGAGGCAGATGGTCCGTTGTAGAATTCCCCTTTGTTATGGTATTAATATCTATGGTAGACGCAAAGAGGGTAATGCTGCGGCGGTGGAACGAACGACGTCGTATGAAACGAGCAGCACGTAATAGCATGTAATTTTGTCGTTAACGACACGTATCACGGGAAGCAAAGTAAAGATATTGAATAAATTATAATTTTATGTTATTTTAAATGAATAAATTTTATTTTAAGATTTTATATGATTTTTTAGCATCTAAATTGGGAAAAAAAAACTCTTAATATATTATAGTTATAGTTTTTTTATTAAACTACAATCTCAATTTGACAATTATATTATTAGAATACTTTTAAATTCAACAACTTTGTTTTTTTATTACTTACAAAATATAATTATTACCCTTAAACTAAAATATTAAAATATATACATTTTACAACGAAAATCAATTAAAAAATTCCAAGTTAAATTAAAATAAAATATTTTGTTAATTAAATATTTAAACTAATCCATACACAATTGAATGTTATATTTATTGAAATATTATCATTTAAAATATTAATATATTTTTAAATATGCATATTTTCTGTCGTATAAGATCTAGAAATGGCCGAACCGTGTAATTTTCCTTTCAATTTTATTGCAAAATATAAATAAATAAATATATATATATATATATATATATATATATATATTCAAGTACACGTGGCATTGATTCTTACAAAACAGCGGGTCTCTATCTCGCAGTGCAATTCGCAGATTCATTCCAATTGACAACATCCACCAATCGCAGGCCCTCCATTGTAATCCTCGTCTCCATCAAATGCTCTTATGCTATTCTGGCAATTACCAACTTCAAGCTTTAGCTGGATCCTTCGTTGATTGAATTAAACCCTCCAATATTAGCAAAGCTTTCCACTTCATTTCAAGGTCTGGCGTTTTCTTTTTCTCCCCTTGAACCTTTCTCAGCATCACTCAATCTGTTTACCGTTTTTTCGGTTTTGGTCACTTGTTTAGTTTCTTAGTTTTATGCTTATTTCCCAGTTAACATATTACTCTTTTCCCTGTTAAAGGTTGAAGCTTCAATCATAATAATGCCTGGAATTAAAGGGCCGTCGGATTACTCCCAGGACCCACCTCGTCATCCTTCTCTCAAAATCAATTCCAAGGTTACCTTCCTGTATCTAATTACTTTCAGTTTGTATTATTTAATTCCAGTTTTCCTGTTCTGGAATTATATCTCTTTTTATCTATTTGATTTTATTTATTACATACTTGAGTGTGTTTTCTGTTTACCTGTAAGCTTTAGCTTATTTGATGGTTTCTTTTATCATTTTCCTTTGAACAAAATTCGAGGGAAATGGACTAGAGTATTTCCTTCATCGATGGATTAGACTTCTTGTTCGTTCGTAGCCCTGATATCATCTCTTCTTTTATCCACCTTTTCTTTTTGCGGAGATGGGTTTTTGGATTGCTTTTTGTTGAACTTCATGGCGTTATTTTGATAATTGGAATCTTGCTGAACTTCATGGGTTTTCGAATAGCTGTTTGTTGAACTTCATGTCGTTATTTTGATAATTGGAATCTTGTTGAACTTCATGGGTTTTTGGATTGCTGCTTCAGAGTTTAATAGAATTGGCTTTTACCTGAGGGATGCCTTAGAACTGAAATTCACTTGCATTATTTTATTGTCTATGTTCATTGCTTGAACTGTGTGTATAGGATAGCGCTTCTATGTGGTTGAATTTCCTGTTCAGTGAATGGCCTTTTTTGTTTGTTCCAGCAACCTTTTAATGCTGAGCCACCTCGTTCAGCCTTGGCTATTTCTTACGTGACGCCAGTGGATTTGTTCTACAAGAGAAATCATGGCCCTATTCCTGTAGTTGATGACATAGAAAGGTTATGTATTGCCCATTTCATTTTTCCCCATTTTCATTGCATGTTAAATTTGTAGTTTCTTTAAATTGATTTCACCTCCTGTTTGTCTAAGCAGATATTCTGTTTCCTTTTTTGGTTTGATCGAGAATCCAAAAGAGCTGTTTATGAGACATATCTGGTGTGTTTCTTGTGCAGTCTACTCATACTGTAACCCTTTCTCAGACGATGAATTTATGATGCTATTTTGATTGACAGGAAGCTTCCAAAATACAATGTCACGGCCACCTTACAGGTATGTTATGATATACATATATTTGAATCGGATAAAATTTTTGCATATGTAGCATCAACTAATATTGTTTTGCCTTTCTGTGAGCCACAGTGTGCCGGCAACAGAAGGACTGCCATGAGTGAAGTCAAGAAAGTAAGGGGAGTTGGCTGGGATGTTTCTGCTATAGGAAATGGTTTGTTGCTCTCTGTCTTGGATCCATAATTAACTTTGGTTGATTCTGGCAGAATAGGTTTGGACAAGATATAATTTGTAGGCCCTTCACTATTTTTGAACATGAGAAAGGGAAGAAAGTGGCCGGAAAAAGATATACGAGTGAAAAGAAAGGAAAACAACACTCTGATTTGTTTGGCTGGAATTTGTCTTTTCAAAAAATGTAAAGTAAAACGAAGTGAAAGCTATTGTCTTATATTTGGCAACATGAGCAGATAAGAGGGGAAATAAATCATATGTTGGGGCAAAAAAAATGATAACTTTGCAGGATGGTTTCAAAAGTTTCCCCTAAATGATTTTGAGGTTTGTATTGTAAGCATCGATACATGAACTAATTGAAAGGGTAAGAAGAGAAGAAAAGCAAGGTTTGTGTTATCAACTATTTGAAGCAAAATTGTGAAGTCTCAACTTTAAAATGAAATGTTTGTGAATGTCAGATACTTTTGTTGTTCAAATATCTGCAACCTAACAGTGAATCATAAACTAACTAGTCAACTCAATAGGATGATAGGTGGAACATAGTAAATCTTAGTTTAATATTTATTTGTGAATGACTTCTGTGGATTTTTCAATGCATTTTATAGTGGCTATTATTTCATAATTTGAAAATATGCACTTGTAGGGGCATGCCCCCACCATATTCTGTTTCATATATTGCTTCATATCCCGTGTTTAGAATGTGATTTGAGGTATTTCTGGGGTGCTAATAAATGTACATAGCTTTTAGACAACTGTTCTAATTCTCAATTTGCTTTCAGCTGTCTGGGGTGGTGCCAAATTGGCTGATGTTCTCGAGCTTGTGGGTATACCCAAGTTTACACATACAACAAAGTTAGGTGGTAAACATGTAGAGTTTGTAAGCATTGATAAATGTAAGGTATGAGATTTTCCAAGATTTTTGTTTTGTCGTAAATTTGGTTTAACCATGGATTTTGACGTGATTTTCTCTTTTTATGCAAAAAAAATTAGGAGGAGAATGGAGGCCCTTACAAGGCATCAATTCCACTTCTTCAGGCCACAAACCCTGAGGATGATGTTTTACTTGCGTATGAGATGAATGGGGAGGTAAGTAAACTAGCCTTTACCGAATCATACTATCTTCTGATTTGCTTTATATTTTATGTCTTTCTGGGACGTCTAAAATGCAGTAGAGTCATATGGTGTTTCATTTTTTGCACATTGAGTGTAAAATCATACTACTAAACTTATGGTAACAAAATTTTAAGCGACCATGCATTTGTAATATCTGTGGCTTTCACATATAAAAACAGGACTTTCAGTAAGTTAAAAATATTTTTTGCAATGCCCTTGAGCTGCTACTTTTCTCTGGTTTTGACTTTTGTATATGACTATAGGTTATATAATTTGCATTCATTTTCCTGTTCTATTAAGGTAGTTATTTCTAAATTCTAGTGAAATACTTTTACGGTTAATTATGCTGATATTAACTCATTATCTTGTTATCATGCCAAAGCCTCTTAACAGGGATCATGGTTATCCCCTGCGGGTGGTTGTCCCAGGTGTTATAGGTGCACGTTCTGTTAAATGGCTGGATTCCATTAACATTATTGCTGAACAATGTCAGGTAGCGAAGTTTATTCTTTTTCTTTTCTTTTTCACTCAAATCATGGCTTTTCTCCACAACTTTACATCATCATATGAGTGCTTATTGGTCATTGGGGCTTAAAAAAGTATAGCGAGGTGGAAAATAATTAGATCAAGTATCTTTAAATCTCAATTCTCTTCCCACCTATCCCGAGTTCCCTTCTAACTATTGTATGTTCGCTGCTGTCACAGGGCTTCTTTATGCAGAAGGACTACAAAATGTTCCCCCCATCAGTAGATTGGGATAACATCAATTGGTCAACAAGGAGGCCGCAAATGGATTTTCCTGTCCAGGTATATACTATATGTTGCAGCAAAGTACTAACATTTTTCACTTGGGATATATGTTTGGTATATGTTTTTGTTCATTTCTGTTTAAGAACACAAGGAGATGAAAGTAATGTACAGGATTGGATATCCTCTCATCAATTTACGTTACATATTTGGAAATAAATGAATTCAATGAAGCCACAAGCACCTAAACACTTTCAATATAAGCTAAAGAAACTTCTTTAAAGCCCTTTGAAGTGGACCCATAAACCAGTTCAAAAAAGAATCCATTTCATTGCTCGTAAAACTACATATAGTTTGTTATTCTTAACCTCTTTGCTACTGCCAGCGGTGTAAATTTTACGTTCATTTTCTTTATAACCCTGTTTCCTCTAGTGTACCTAATTAATGTCTGATGTAACATATAAGATCTCTATCCAGTAAAAGGTTAATCTTCTTGGTTACTCATCAATGTACAAGTCTCAATATACGAGAATCACCATCATTGTTAATCCTGTGGATCATCGCATGGAATATTTGACATTCAACAATGAATATTGTTCTCATGATAGTGGGGAACTTTTAGGGAAATGATAAATGCCACTATATTTAAGTTGTTTTTTATTACCATTTGGATGTGAAAAGTGCAATACTACTCTGCATAACAAGCCTTTTGGAAGTGGGTTCTTCTTTTCTTATAGCATATGATTGTTTGAGTTATGACTTCTCTTCTCTCTTAAATTTTTGATCAGATTCATTAATTCACTGTTGGGTTACTGATTGACAGTGTGCAATTTGTTCATTGGAGGATGTGTCTGCAGTAAAACCTGGAAAGGTAAATTTTCTCTTTTGCTTAGAATCCTTCTGAATTTTTGTAAGACTTTGAACAGTAATTCGGTTCATCGTTACTTACATTACTTTTGATTGGAACCTTAAATTTTTGTCAGTATTTGTTTCACACTATCATTCTAGATTGCACTTGTCAACGAATCTACTTATGCTTAGAATTGGTCACTTTTTGGAAGAAAGGGGTGCATGTAAGATCCTTAACAAGAAGAGTTCTTATTCAGATGATCTTTTTTTACTCTTGATCAGGTTAAAGTCTCTGGATATGCAGCATCAGGAGGTGGCCGTGGCATTGAGAGAGTAGATGTGTCTGTTGATGGTGGCAAAACCTGGGTGGAAGCTTCCAGATTTCAGAAACCTGGTGTTCCCTACGTAGCCGATGACATGAACAGTGACAGATGGGCATGGGTGTTATTTGAGATCACAGTTGATGTGCCTCACAGCACAGAGATTGTTGCTAAAGCAGTATGTGTTCACCTATAAGAAAGTTCCATCCTTCTTCTCTTTTGCCATATTTATATTCTTTCATGCATGATCAGAGTTGATCACGCATTCCATTCATATTTTACCATCGTATTTGTTACTTTACCTAAATTTTGGCAAAACATGATTACGATCCTTCTTTCATACCCAGGTGGATTCAGCAGCCAACGTTCAACCCGAATCCGTGCAAGATATTTGGAATCTGAGAGGAATACTCAACACTTCATGGCATCGGGTTCAAATCCGAGTCGGACACTCTAATATGTAACCTGTTACCACCAGGTTTTGCTTGCTTTCCATATCCACATGGTACTACAGTTGACATCTTTGATGCCTTCGGTAGTGCTGATTGCCGACTTGCTTAAGGTTCCCATTGTGCAAGTAATGTGGGTCCATTTTACCTCGTTTGTATCAGTGAGACAACTGCACAAATCTGAACTGAAGTTCATAGTCTATGTTGCGTATAAGAAAATCAAGCAGAAATTACAGCATCATTCTGGAAGTTGTCATACTGCAAATCAAACTCATCCACTTCCATGAATAAAATGAGTTGAATGACGTTCTATTTTGGGAAGTGACAGGATACCTGAGTGATTTTATCAATGAAAGAATAGCATGCATCTTATCATGGTCCATTCCCTCTTGTATGTATATATGTATATATATAAAATAAGAAAAAGCAATGTGGGCTTTTTGTTGGCTGGCAGCTGCGATGAAGTCACGTCAGGTTAATGGAAGCTGCAGACATATCCCAATTTCCGTGCAACACGCTGTTGGGGCCCAAGCTTTCTTCTTCTTTTGATTTTTCTTTTCAAAAAATGATACTGATAATACGACCAACGGTGATAATAATTACATATATGATTAATTAATGGGCATGGAACACATCATCTTCTATATATATATATATATATGTAAAATCTGGTGTGAACCAGTAGAAAGAGATTAACTGCATGTGTTCAAAAAAATTAACTTCATTCATACTACAAACACACCTTGGATTGATCAAAGTTGTACTGTCATTCCTCTATAATTCCAACTTGTGTGCGTGTGTGTATGTATATGTAATAATAATAATAACTGTACCAGACAATGCAATCCCTTTCTAATAAGCCTACCATTCTTCTCTCTTTTCGGCCAAAAACAGCTATATTTGTCTGCGTCTGGCCTTGCATTTTCACATGCTTCATGATCACCTTTCAAATCCTTAACATTTCCCATTTTGAATTATGCAACTTTCTTCAGATTTTTTCATCCCATTTTCATAAAATTTATATAAACTTTTCATTTTTAGAATTTAAACTCGAATCATTTTGATCTTTTCAAAACATAGTTTCATTTTCATGATTCAAACTCGAGAATTCTAATTAAAAAATAAATTATCAACATTTCATATCCGGCTAACATAATCAACATTTGATATTGGTCGATCAAATTATATATTTTGTAATAATTTTTAATAAAAATATTTATTTGTTTGAAATAATTAATACAATAAAAATAAAAATATTTGATGATGCAATGGGATATTGCCACGTTGATGTATGTCGGAGAAACAAGATAATTGTTAAAAAATGAAGTTGCAAAATAAAATAAAAAAGAGGGAGACAAGAAGATAGGACTCTTGCGGAGGAGATGGAAAGTGATGGCAAAATAGTTAGATCAATTTAATTACATTTGACCAACGACCCACTTTTTTAAAATATTAATTTTAATTCATATTTATTTAAATAATCATATTATAAGGGCTAAATTATAAATGATAAAAATGACTTAGCATTTTTCATGTTGTATATGAAAATACTTTTAATGTTTTTATTTATAATTTTTCTCAAAAAAAAAAAAATATATATATAACTTATACAATACAATAATGATGAGACTCGATAAAATTCACATCACTAAAAAATTTTATTATAAAATATTATGGAAGATTGAGAATAAAATATTGAATTATAAATTATTTTATTAGTCCCAAAAATGCATGTGATTTAATGCAAAATAATAATTTAGAGCTTCAACACAAAAAGTCAAAAATCATGGGCTACTATATTTATTATTTTCATCTCCAATTATACCAAGTATATAGTAGCAGTGACGCTGCTTATATATATATATATAGTTATGGGTTTCTTACACTCAAATATGGATCAAACCCATATATGAATCGTTATTCAAAAATTGATAGGTGCAGCATAAGTATATATATATATATCTATATATAATTGTTGGGGAGGGGTGATTGAGCTTAATGAAACAGGAGTTGATTCCTCCTTCCAATACCAAATACAATGCCAACGAGATATCTCCACCCTCGACCAATAATACTCATACTAAGAGCGGGTTGTTCCCACTTTCAGGCTTCTCCATCTGTAATAAAAAAGCCCCACTCCTGCCGATGGCTTACTGTAACGCGTTTTCCTCCATGGCATTCTGGGAATTAAAAAGTATTTTTAAGAAGTAGTATTATTGTGAGAAATGTATGGTTAGAGTTATGGAAGAGGTGCTATGAATGGGAAGAATTTAAACAGTATCCATCACATGGCAGGACTTGTTCGTAAACCAGCCCACATCTGATAATATTAAAAATAAAATAAAATAACTACTTTCTTTTCTTTAGCTTACCTCTCTTACATTTTCATGCATTATTATTGCTCGTTACTTTTCCTAAACTTACTACATGACTGATTATTATTATTATTATAAGTAATATGGTAATTAAATTAACAAAAATGCAACTACGTGGCATCCATATGACGTCAATTGAATAAATTAAAAGAACAGGTCGCTGGTTGGCTATTCAGAATTTCAGTTAAAAAATAGGAGACTTGGTTTAGTTGATTAATTAGATCTCATTATTTCAACTTTTTAAATATATAGTAATTTATGAATAAAATTATTAAATTTTAATATTTATCATAATGTTATTGATAAAATGACATATGAATAAAATTAATCAGCTCTAGAATTATGAGGCAGTTGCTGGGAATAACAAAGGTTTGATGGAAACTATATAGTACAATAGACACCGAATGTTACACATCTTACGAGACCCTGTGGACGTAAACAAGTCTGGTATTTTGGTTAATGCAAAACATAAGAGACTCAAGCGAATAGCCTGTCATCATTCTGCCTTCAGTTTCTCCTTTATGCATGTCAAGATGGCATCTTTCTTGATCCTTTTGATTTGGCAACTTCTATCCTTGTTTCTGGTATTATATTTGTCTCTCTTCTACTTGTGCAAACTCCGGCAAGTTTCCGGCCACCATGGTCCCCCTACATATCCTATAATTGGATGTTTAATTTCATTCTACAAGAATCAGACCCGTCTCTTGGATTGGTATACGCAACTGCTTGCGGAGTCACCAACCAACACCATTGTTGTGGACAGGCTTGGTGCACGTCGAATTATCGTGACTGCTAACCCTGAAAATGTCGAGTATATTCTTAAAAGTAACTTCAATAACTTCCCCAAAGGCAAGCCTTTTACGGAGATTCTTGGGGATTTTCTGGGCTATGGGATATTCAATGTTGATGGTGAGCTTTGGCATACACAACGCAAGTTGGCTAGCCATGAATTCACGGCCAGGTCGCTGCGAGAGTACTTCATGATCACATTGGAGGAAGAAGTGGAAGACGGATTGTTGCCAGTTTTGGAGTCATTGGCATCGACAAAACAGGTTGTTGACTTGCAAGAATTGCTAAGACGGCTCGCGTTCAACATGGTTTGTAAGTTATCTTTGGGGATTGATAGATGCAGTTTAGATCCTTCTTTACCTCCTCCACCTCTTGCAAAAGCTTTTGACTTGGCATCAGAGATTTGCGCGGGACGGGCAGCTGCTCCTTTATTTGTGGTTTGGAAGATCAAGAGATGGCTTGGTATTGGATCTGAGAGAAGGCTGAAAGATGCTGTAAAAGAAGTTCATCAATATGTTGGGGAGATTATTGTTAACAGGAAGAAGATGATGGAACAAGGAGGAGAAAATGACGGTGAGGATTTTCTTTCTAGGCTTATATTGGCTGGTCATGAAGAGAAGGTGATAAGAGACATGGTGATAAGTTTCATCATGGCAGGGAGGGATACAACTTCAGCAGCAATGACATGGTTCTTTTGGCTGCTTTCCTGTCATCCAGGCATTGAGCAAGATATAGTGGAAGAGCCAGAATTCAAGACCCAAAAAAGGCCAGACTATGGCACATTGAAGGAGTCAAGATTGTTGAAGGCATGTCTCTGCGAATCAATGAGACTCTACCCACCTGTTGCTTGGGATTCCAAGCATGCCCTTGTAGATGACTTGCTTCCGGATGACACTTCTGTCCGAGCAGGAGACAGGGTGACGTACTTCCCATATGGAATGGGGAGAATGGAGGAGTTATGGGGAAAGGACTGGCCGGAGTTCAGACCAGACCGGTGGTTTGATGAAGTCGGAAACAGTAAGTCACTGAAGAAGATTTGTCCTTTCAAATACCCCATCTTTCAAGCGGGTCCAAGGGTGTGCCTCGGAAAGGGAATGGCTTTCATTCAGATGAAATATGTGGCGGCTTCCATTCTCAGGCAGTTCGAAGTCAGACCTGTAAGTTCAGACAGGCCGGTCTTCGTGCCACGGTTGACAGCTCACATGGCCGGCGGATTGAAGGTAGTGGTCAGAAGGAGGACTGGAGATAAGTACAATTGACTAATTAAATAAGCGATTCAACGGTGCATATTTTAGAGTTGATGGAAGGTGCAACATGTCATTATTTGTCATTATTAAAAACATGTACAATAAAATACAGTAGACGAATTATGTTACACGGTATTTATTTCCCCTTTTTGATTCCTATGTTATACAGTATTTGATCAATTATATACAGCAACGAACACGTACATAGGTTGACTATCACCAGTACCGCTAATCATAATCATCGATCATGAATTAGATGTCGGATACGACTTATAACACAAAAGGAGCTTGTGAAATGTGCAAACATGGTTTATGCTTATTGGTAAGGCACATGCATGAGTAGAACGATTATTTCGCATGCTGTTTCAACATAATTTTTTTATTTCAATATGATGATAAGCAAAAGGAAAATCAATGTTATAAACAATCTTATCTGCGATAACATACTTTACACGTTAGAAATCTTTTTAAACTAAAAAGTCAAAACATCATTGGGTATCAGCAACGTACTTTATCTTCCCTTCTTTTTATAACCTATAGTGATTTGGCTAGATTAGAGTGATAAGCTTCCAAATTGTTTGTTCCATTCGTCGTAAGTACCTAGTTCACTTGAAGAAACAGAGGGTCTCACTTCTTGTAAAGCCATTTCGAAGTCCTATTTCCAAAAAGGAAAGCAACTCGAACTTAAACAATGCTTATAAATAAAATGCATGTAAGTATGTAAAATTGTGAATGTGCAGCATTTCTTACCTGAAGGGTAACTGGCCGCATGTCTTCCTTTTTCAGCTTTGTAATTTCTATACCTTGTTTAAGAGCTTCTCTTAATGGACCCATAGACGCGTCCTTCACTAGGTTTTTCATGTCCGAACCTGAATATCCTTCACAAAGAAAACACCAGAACTTTCAGAGAAAAACATTCCGTTGATGACAGCATGCAGGTGTGATGATTGATTTCAAAATATCATTTGGAAATTCTTGGATTTATCTCTGAAATGTAAAGGATGGATACCTTCAGTCAGATTGCATATGGTGTCAATTCCGTCCTTTGATAATTTAAAGAGTCCATCCTTCTCTAGAAGATTACGTATAATCCAGGCTCTTGCTTCTTCATTCAGGAAATAGAGATTAGCTTCTTCATTTGTTTATTCAAGTAAAGAATTTGAAACTTAGCAGACTACTGTGAATTCCACCTGATGAAGGCAAGGGGATATAAAGTCTTTTGGTAAGTCTCCTACGTGCAGCTTCATCGAGCTCTTGGGGCCGATTTGTAGCGCCTGGATCACACATCCATTTGTCAAATAACAATTAAACTGCATCAGAACTTTCCATCACATAACCGTAAAGTAATGTCAGGCACCAAAGTAAATATTTTTTTTAAAAAAAAAACACTAGATTAAGAAAATACGTCATTGATCTAATATTTATAAACAGGAATTGGTTGATCAAAGTTAAAAAGGAAGAAAGGCACTAAAAAAAAAAATCACCCAATTAACAGAATTTCAGATGTTCTCACGACCAAGTCCCAACACAAAACAAGTGATGCAAAAGCAAGAAAAAATTGATAACAAATCATGTTCTTAACCATTTAAAAATTCTTATACCACACTGTCTTGCACCATAAGAAAAGGAGAAAAATGTTTGGCAACCCTATTTATCATTTTAGAAGGATAACATATATTTTAGATCTTATGATAAGAAAAATGTAATCATCTTGTAATACACCAGTAAGATAATTGTAACCCAGGAAGAAATATCCATCTCGGTCGCACTGACAGACACGAACTTGCACCGTGTTCATGGTGTAATTCTAAAAGAGTGCCACGTTTTAGCCTATATGATTCTCCTAGAAATAAGATGAAAAAATAAACTTCAAGCAGAGCATTACATATGTTGAGGCTAAAAGGAACGGGCAAATAGATTTCGATAAGTAAAATTTGCTTACTACCACTGTCAAAGAGAGATGCACGGGAGGAATTTGGGCTTCAACTATTACCTATAAGTAGAATTTGCTCGCTACCACTGTCAAAGCCTTCCATTTCGATAAGGAACTGTGTTTTCAGTCGCCTACTTGATTCATGCTCACCTTCTGACTTACGCTGCAACAACGTAAAATTCATTGCAACATCTACAAACAAGAAGTGATAATTGATCCAAAAGGAAATTTAAAGGGTCAATCATAACTAGAATATGGTGACCCAGTGCATGCAGAAGGAAAACACCTCTGAAGGATAAGGAAAATAACTATAACTTGCACAAGCTACAGTTAATCACATTCACCTTTAGACTGGTTAAGGACAGAGAATGAAAAGGAGAAAAGAAAAGAAGCCAAAAGATAATGAAGTTAGAATCACATGAAAATCATATCATATCTCAGGTCGTCGGGATTCAGTATCTTTGCTGAAACTTGCTTAAAACAAGCTAGGACGAAAAACGAATTCTGGTAAGCCATCACAAAACATAAAATTCCAACGAGAATAGAAAATCTGAACAACTATTTGTATTCATATTTTTAAACTGGTCCTTCATCAGAAAGAAGTAGAGTGGCCTGTGCATGCAACGAGTATAACAGCAGCAGGTCAGACATAATTTACCTGGGATAACAATGAATCAATTTCATCAACAAAAATCACAGCTGGTTGACGACAACTGGCAACACCAAACAGAGCTCTCACCAACTTTTCACCTTCACCAATCTGCCTCAAATGTTTAAGCACAATACCCATGAAAATTTCATACAATGTATACAGAGTTGGTGACAAATAAATAGTATAGCAAATTTTCTTATATGACCCAGGGGAGCAAATTATAGACCAGCCAATGGAGGTAAAAATCTGACCAAGTTGAGTGGCAGCAAAGATGTAGTCGATTAGAGTTGACCTATGAGGGTCTGTAACTAGAAAGTCTAAATACAACAATCAACTATCCTTCAGCATCAAAAAGGAAATTCTGTTTCAAGTTCTTTGAGAAAATCAAGAATTTTTAAACATGACCAATTACTTGGATTTTCTTTTATAAAAAATATCAAGCAAGAAACTGAACCACCTAAAATGGATAAAGTTAGCATAGATATACACACCCATTTGCTTGTTAATGAGCTGGCAGATATGTAGAAGAAGGTTGCTTTTGCCTCTCCAGCAATAGCTTTTCCAATCATTGTTTTCCCTGTTCCCTGAACATGGGAAATTTGAAGTGAAATAAAAGCAAAATTTAAAACTGAAAAGCAGTGACCTCTAAAATTTGTTCGGATTCGGTACAAACCGGTGGACCAAAAAGAAGAAGGCCTCTCCCTGGAGAACGACAGCCTTTAAATATGTCAGGACGTAACAAAGGCCATATGACCATCTCGGTCACACACTTTTTAGCATGTTCCAGGCCAGCTACAACATTTTAAATAGAAGATCAGATAAAAAACATTGGAACACCAATTTCAATGAAATAAGAAGTTTTCAGCATTTTTGTGATACCAATATCATTCCATCGAACATTAGGATCCCGATCCATAATCTCATTACTAACATGCTCAAGAAGACGAGGTTCCAAATTCCTTAATTTTTCAGGAAGCTCTCCATCAGGACCGCATAGCATCTCCAAACTAGAATAAAAAGAAATCAGTTAAAAGCATATGCTTATTCTTCGATTCAGTACACTTCAAACTACAAAGAGAAACGTAGAGGAGATGAAGGGGGATGCAGGTATTACAAGCAGCATCTTAGTTGTATTTTGCTCAGTCCATTGTGCAAGTAGTTCTTTCCTTTGCTCATTTAGCATTAGAGTTTAATTAAAGAGGATATTACATGCATACATTTGGTGTAGGTAAAATCCTCACCGAACTCAATCCTGTACCTTGTATTGTGTGAAAATATAGATACTCTTCTAAGAAGCAATATTTAGTTTTTTTCTATGATAATCCAGAATTCAAAGAACAAAATGACATGGTTGAATGTTTTTTCACCAAAGACCAGTTTGATGAATATCAATATTAAAACATAAGTCTCACCAAAAAAAAGAAAGAATTACAGTTCTGATCTCAAGAAAAGCATACCGCAACTTACCATCTCCTTGTTGAGTCATCTAAAGCATCATCACTCTTTCCTGCAGCCCGTGTCGTCACACTTCCAGAGTTGGTTCCATTGGATCTTATAGGAGGAACAAAGTTGCCACGAACACCACGTCGTGAGAAGCCATATGATCTCACCCCATAACCCCTGTTTGTGTTGTCACTATGAGGGGAGACAGATGCGCTAGGTGATCCCATGGATCCTCGTTTTTGCCTTGCATCCATTTCCTTGCCACAATACAAAAACATATGCTAAGTATGCCAATCCTTAACATTTCTCTGCATTGGTTTTCAGTATTACACAATTGTTTGGTAAATTGTTTTACGGAAGCGTGAACACGTCCTTAAAAACCAAATGTGCATAACAGAATCTTATGTTACTAAGGTAAGATAGTAAAAAAAATAGACATGCAATAGGAACTTGAACTGTTGTCCCTTCTCAAATTTTATTCAATGTGGACAAAATAAGTGATCTCTGAAAGCTCAAGAAATATATGCAGAACTTCTAAGATGGTATTAGTTTGAATTCTGGTTGTTCTAGATGGACGAATGATATTAAATTATCATCTTGTTAACTAAAATAGAAACATACTTCATGATGTCTCTAGTAATCTATAGTTGTATTTAAGGCTAGGGAGAGGGCTGATGCCCGGTAGAATATTAAAGATACATTTATTGCATGATAAAAGAAGTGAATAAAATGTACAAGTCAGAGCTATTATAATTCTTGGTTTCTTGCCAAATGGGTTCTTGGAGAACAGAAGAAATACCAGTTTTGCTCGTGCAGTTACAAATCCATTGCCAGAAACATCTGCACAAGCTTCTTCGTTGCTTGATGGTGACTTTGCAATGTCTTTTTTGAAGTTATTTATTTCCTCATATGAGCGCTTTGATCTCGAAGTATTTCCATAACCTCTTTCTTCATCTTCTTCTTCATTTTTCATACAAGTACCTTTAGAATGATTGTAAGATGAATGGATGCTTTGCACAATCATGCAGTCATCAGAGGTGGTACTTTTTGAGTTCAAAGAACTGTCATATGAGCCAGCTTTTGCCTTTGCAAAGCTGTTCCCATACAAGGATGTCAACTTTGCCTGTGTTATGACCTTTGATGTTTTGCAAGTGGAGTTCTCCTTCTCATCCAGTTGGTTTCCCTGGGAAAAATATTTTAGGATAATACAAACAATCATGTCAGAGGATCATCATCCCACATGGTGCAGAAAATATACAACTTGATCGTAATCAAAACAACAGAATGCTATCCAAGGCAAATATGATAGAAAACACATTACAGAAAAGTAACAATTAATTAACAGGAAAATCAACTGATTTAACTTCAATAGACACCTAGAAAACCAGCAGTTGCAAAAGCCACTTCGTTTGTTCCTTACCGCTCCATTTAAAGGCCTTATATTGAATTGCTGAAGAAGACAAAGCAAGTACTTCGACTGCTTAATCTTCTCAATGTCAATATCTCCTTTCCTGTTGAAAACACGGCCTGGAGCTCTACACGCCTGTTCAAATGCTCGCCTAGAAAAAAAGTACACACAGATTGTCAACAACACGAGTTAACAGTTCGTTTAACACGACAGCAAAATTAGCATGAATATAAAATTATACCACCTTACAAAAATGCAAAGATATTTAAGTTTTTCAGAATACGCTTATCTTATCATTGACTCTGAATAGCATCTGTCTCCCATTGAAGACAGCTTTCTCAAATATTATTGAAACATCTCTTTGGCCCAAAATTTTAGCAACGCCTCAGATTCCAACCATTCAACACGAGACAGCCTTTAAGTCTAAAATTGCACAAAATTACACCGAAATTCTTGCTTAGGTTTATACCGTCACACATAGTTTTCTAGTTGCATAGTTCTTGGAAACATTGAAGATACAAGATTTCAGTTGAATTAAATTCTGTTCGGTGATTGTCATATTTCGCAACCAGTAATTGATAATCTAATAGGATGCGCTTTGTCCAGCATAAAAAAGGATGAATGAAGAAAACAGAACAAAGTGTTACGGAAGAAATGAAATAGTACGAAATTAACATGATTTTACAATACTTCAATTGAATCACTCCAAACAAGGCTCTATGCGTTTCGGTCCAAATTAGTACTCAATAGATGTTAAATCAATTATACGACAAGCCTGTCCAAGAAAATTAACATTTCATTGCCTATTGTCACCTCAACAAGTCACTTCGAGCAAAACTTTTTAAGAAAAAAGGACAGAAAATACTATGTACCGATCGGAATCAGGAATGAGCGCCTGGCGAGCTGCATCCAGCTTCGAGACTGCTTGGCGGCGGATAGGTCGAGTGAGAGCCTCATCAACATCGTTGAGAGAATGAGAGTCGATGAAGCCAAGGAGGCGAAGCGCCAATATATGAGCTGCCGAGAAGTCTCGTCTCTCGAGAGCTGAATCGGTTCCGAACTGAAGAGAATGAAGGCGTTTTAGATTCTCATCTATTTGCTTTCTCCAATTCACTGGAGTGTCTCCTGAATCTTCCAACTTTGGTTTCGAAGCAGAAGCAGAGTCTTCTTTTCCCGCCATTTTTTCGGTCCAAATGTGTTGCTTCCCTTTCTGAATAATGAATGTTTCGGCAGGGTATTTATAGCGACACTGTTATTTATTATACCGTCCGGACAATTATTTAATCAGAAACAATCTTTCTTCAAGTTAAATTTTCGTATTACAATTTGAAAATCATGTTAGTTGATAAAAATATTATTTAATAAAACTAACATGAGTATATTCACTTTTTTAATAACATTTATTTGTATATTTTTATTTCATTAATTATATTAACTATAGAAATACAAAAATTATTCATTTTATATTTTTCACTTTTTTTTTCTTTTTTTCCATAACTCTCAAAATAAATTTAACTTTCCTATTATTATTGTTATTTTTTATTTTATTCTTATTATTTTTTTATTATAAATATTTATCTTCATCTTCATCTTATTATTTTCAATTATATTTTTAATCTTTTAAATTATTGACTACTATTATGATAGATAAACATATGCTAAATAAATAAATATATATATATATATATATATATTTATAATAATGTATACTATATGCTGTATATATATTTATTATGACATAAAAAAATATAATTAAATTATATAAGAAATAATTAAAAATATAATTAAAATAAATTAGATTCAAAAATAGAAAAATAAGAAAAAGCACAAAAAAGAATAAGACACAAAGGAGTAAGAAAAAGAAAAATCAAGAATAAACAAATTAAAGAAAAAAATAGGTCTAATTATTTTGTTAAATTTATATATTTTTGAAGATGCATTTTAAGAATTGCAAAATTCATTTTAATTAAAAGAGATAAAAAAAATTAAAAAATTAAAACTAATGACATAATGTTTAAAAAATGTATTAAAAGTGACTAATTACAGCTTGTGTAATTATTCTATTTCTCCCTCCATAGATAACCATGCAATGCAAAGCTAGCCCAATATTCGACCGGGTCAGCCCAGGACATAAAATAGATCTAGTTAAGGTTGATTGATCAGTTCATGATTGGGTTTTTAGAATTTCTGAAAAATAGAAGAAATTTTATAAAATATTATATTTTTAAAAAAATTATATAAATAGTAAATCCTTACAATAATATTTTTAATTTTTAACATAATTTTACTTGAAGTTTAGTGTAATTCGTATTTGAGATTTATTATAAATTTATCGTAAAAATATTTAAATTTCA
Organism: Dalechampia spathulata; assembly: GCA_948192965.1. NCBI lineage: Eukaryota > Viridiplantae > Streptophyta > Magnoliopsida > Malpighiales > Euphorbiaceae > Dalechampia > Dalechampia spathulata. The sequence continues at coordinate 35,303 of CANYBF010605693.1, forward strand.
TAATAAAAAATTACTATTTTTTTATTTGGATATTAAAATAAAATTTAATTAATCCAACATGATTGGCATTGGAAAGAACTCTGAAACCGAGACTGGGAGGGAAAATAAAAGTGAATCATTTTAGATAAATGTGATTAAATATTAAGGATACTAGAGTTTCATAACGTGTGTCGCACGTTAGAATAAATTTTTTGACCCGTCATTTATAATAATTTTATATTTTATATTTTCAAATTTTTTTGACCCGTCATTTGTAAGCATTATGTACTTATTTAAAATATTGTTTATATAATGTTTTCATCTATTTCTTTTATAAAAAATGAGAGCAAATATTAATATTAATTAGCATAATATTAAATTATATTATATTTGACATAATTATCTTAATAATGAAATATTTAATAATTAATATGTAATCAATGATATATTTGTAATATTTATCTTTGAATAAAATTTAATAATTATTAAATATAAATAAAATTAGCAATTTTTTTAATTCAAAATTTAGTTGCTAACAAATATAAATAAAATGAATAGTATTTCTATTTAAATAAAATTAGTAGTTTTTAACTTTAAATAAAATTTAGTACCTAATAAATATAAATAAAATGAGTAGTATTTAT